>CM031615.1:75422604-75441445 GCA_018398815.1 Conus ventricosus
AGCTGCTGGTACTTCTCTATCTTTGCTGCTACAAATACTGTTTCAGGTACTCCGTTTCTGTTGCTGCTACTTCTACTATCTGCTGCTGCTACTACTGCTATCTGTTGCTGCTACTTCTACTATCTGCTGCTGCTACTACTGCTATCTGCTGCTGCTACTTCTACTATCTGCTGCTGCTACTACTGCTATCTGTTGCTGCTACTTCTACTATCTGCTGCTGCTACTACTGCTATCTGTTGCTGCTACTTCTACTATCTGCTGCTGCTACTACTGCTATCTGCTGCTGCTACTTCTACTATCTGCTGCTGCTACTACTGCTATCTGTTGCTGCTACTTCTACTATCTGCTCCTGCTACTACTGCTATCTGCTGCTGCTACTACTGCTATCTGTTGCTGCTACTTCTACTATCTGCTGCTGTTACTACTGCTATCTGCTGCTGCTACTACTGCTATCTGTTGCTGCTACTTCTACTATCTGTTGCTGCTACTACTGCTATCTGCTGCTGCTACTACTGCTATCTGCTGCTGCTACTACTGCTATCTGTTGCTACTACTGCTATCTGCTGCTACTACTGCTATCTGCTGCTGCTACTACTGCTATCTGTTGCTACTACTGCTATCTGTTGCTACTACTGCTATCTGTTGCTGCTACCACTGCTATCTGTTGCTACTACTGCTATCTGCTGCTGCTACTACTGCTATCTGCTGCTGCTACTGTACTACTGCTATCTGCTGCTGCTACTTCTACTATCTGCTGCTGCTACTTCTACTATCTGATGCTGCTACTACTGCTATCTGTTGCTGCTACTTCTACTATCTGCTGCTGCTACTACTGCTATCTGTTGCTACTACTGCTATCTGCTGCTGCTACTACTGCTATCTGCTGCTGCTACTTCTACTATCTGCTGCTGCTACTTCTACTATCTGTTGCTGCTACTACTACTATCTGCTGCTGCTACTTCTACTCTCTGCTGCTGCTACTACTGCTATCTGTTGCTGGTTTTACTACTATCTGCTGCTGCTACTACTGCTATCTGTTGCTGGTACTACTGCTATCTGTTGCTGCTACTTCTACTATCTGCTGCTGCTACTACTGCTATCAGTTGCTGGTACTACCACTATCTGCTGGTGGTGGTACTTCTACTCTCTGTTGCTGGCACTGCTACTGCTGGTCGTACTACTATCTGTTGCTGGTATTACTACTATCTGCTGTAGGTGAAAATGTTACTGTCTGCTGCTGGTAGTACTACTAACCGCTATTACTGGTGCCACTACTATCTGCTATCAGTATAACTACAATCTGCTGGTACTACTGCTTTCTGCTGGTGGTGGCACTAGTACTGCACGCTGTTAGTACTCCTACTGTTCGCTGTTGCTGGTACTACTACAGCACAGATACTCCTGGCAGTGTAGATACCCCTGACAGTACCTCAAACAGCACAGATACTGCTGACAGTGTAGATACCCCTGACAGTACCTCAAACAGCACAGATACTGCTGGCAGTGTAGATACCCCTAAAAGTACCTCAAACAGCACAGATACTACTGGCAGTGTAGATACCCCCTGACAGTACCTCAAACAGCAGAGATACTACTGGCAGTGTAGATACCCATGACAGTACCTCAAACAACACAGATACTACTGGCAGTGTAGATACCCCCTGACAGTACCTCAAACAACACAGATGCTACTGGCAGTGTAGATACCCCCTGACAGTACCTCAAACAACACAGATACTGCGACAGTGTAATTCCCATGACAGTACCTCAAACAACTCAGATACTACTGGCAGTGTAGATACCCCCTGACAGTACCTCAAACAACTCAGATGCTACTGGCAGTGTAGATACCCATGACAGTACCTCAAACAACACAGATACTACTGGCAGTGTAGAACACCCCCTGACAGTACCTCAAACAGCACAGATACTGTTGGCAGTGTAGATACCCCCTGACAGTACCTCAAACAGCACAGATACTGCTGACAGTACCACAAACAGCACAGATACTGCTGACAGTACCTCAAACAGCACAGATACTGTTGGCAGTGTACATACCCCTAAAGTACCTCAAACAGCACAGATACTCCTGGCAGTGTAGATACTGCTGACAGTACCTCAAACAGCACAGATACTGCTGACAGTACCTCAAACAGCACAGATACTGCTGGCAGTGTACATACCCCTGACAGTACCTCAAACAGCACAGATACCCCTGACAGTACCTCAAACAGCACAGATACCCCTGACAGTACCTCAAACAGCACAGATACTGCTGGCAGTGTAGATACCCCTGACAGTACCTCAAACAGCAGAGATGCTGCTGACAGTGTAGATACCCCTGACAGTACCTCAAACAGCACAGATACTGCTGACAGTGTAGATACCCCTGACAGTACCTCAAATAGCAGAGATGCTGCTGACAGTGTAGATACCCCTGACAGTACCTCAAACAGCACAGATACTGCGGCAGTGTAGATACCCTTGACAGTACCTCAAACAGCACAGATACTGTTGGAAGTGTAGATACCCCTGACAGTACCTCAAACAGCACAGATACTGCTGGAAGTGTAGATACCCATAAACAGTACCTCAAACAGCACAGATACTGTTGGCAGTGTAGATACCCCCTGACAGTACCTCAAACAGCACAGATACTGCTGGAAGTGTAGATACCCATAACAGTACCTCAAACAGCACAGAAACTGCTGACAGTGTAGATACCCCCTGACAGTTCCTCAAACAGCACAGATACTGTTGGAAGTGTAGATACCCATGACAGTACCTCAAACAGCACAGATACTGCTGACAGTGTAGATACCCATGACAGTACCTCAAACAGCACAGATACCCTGACAGTACCTCAAACAGCACAGATACTGCTGACAGTACCTCAAACAGCATATATACTGCTGACAGTACCTCAAACAGCACAGATACTGCTGACAGTACCTCAAACAGCACAGATACCCCTGACAGTACCTCAAACAACACAGATATCCCTGACAGTACCTCAAACAGCACAGATACCCCTGACAGTACCTCAAACAGCAAAGATACTGCTGACAGTACCTCAAACAGCACAGATACTGCTGACAGTACCTCAAACAGCACAGATACTGCTGACAGTACCTCAAACAACACAGATACCCCCTGACAGTACCTCAAGCAGCACAGATACTGCTGACAGTACCTCAAACAGCACAGATATCCCTGACAGTACCTCAAACAGCACAGATACCCCTGACAGTACCTCAAACAACACAGATACCCCTGACAGTACCTCAAACAGCACAGATACCCCTGACAGTATCTCAAACAACACAGATACCCCCTGACAGTACCTCAAACAGCACAGATATCCCTGACAGTACCTCAAACAACACAGATACTGCTGACAGTACCTCAAACAACACAGACCCTGCTGACAGTACCTTAAACAGCACAGATACTGCTGACAGTACCTCAAACAGCACAGATACTGCTGACAGTACCTCAAAGAGCACAGATACTGCTGAAAGTACCTCAAACAGCACAGATGCCCCTGACGGTACCTCAACCAGCACAGATACCGCTGACAGTACCTCAAACAGCACAGATACCCCTGACAGTACCTCAAACAGCACAGATACCCCTGACAGTACCTCAAACAGCACAGATATCCCTGACAGTACCTCAAACAGCACAGATACCCCTGACAGTACCTCAAGCAGCACAGATAACCTGACAGTACCTCAAACAGCACAGATACTGCTGACAGTACCTCAAACAGCACAGATACTGTTGACAGTACCTCAACCAGCACAGATATCCCTGACAGTACCTCAAACAGCACAGATACCCCTGACAGTACCTCAAACAGCAAAGATACTGCTGACAGTACCTCAAACAGCACAGATACTGCTGACAGTACCCCAAACAGCACAGATACCCCTGACAGTACCTCAAACAACACAGATACCCCCTGACAGTACCTCAAGCAGCACAGATACTCCTGACAGTACCTCAAACAGCACAGGTACCTCTAATAGTACCTCAAACAGCACAGATACTCCTGACAGTACCTGAAACGACACAGGTACTGCTGACAGTACCTCAAACAGCACAGATACTGCTGACAGTACCTCAAACAGCACAGATACTGCTGACAGTACCTCAAACAGCACAGATACTGCTGACAGTACCTCAAACAGCACAGATATCCTGACAGTACCTCAAACAGCACAGATACTGCTGACAGTACCTCAAACAACACAGATACTGCTGTCAGGACTACTCAAGCAGCATGGATACTGCTGTCAGCACTACTCAAACAGCACAGATACTGCTGTCAGCACCACTCAAACAGCACAGATACTGCTGTCAGCACTACTCAAACAGCACAGATACTGCTGTCAGCACCACTCAAACAGCACAGATACTGCTGTCAGCACCACTCAAACAGCACAGATACTGCTGTCAGCACTACTCAAACAGCACAGATACTGCTGTCAGCACCACTCAAACAGCACAGATACTGCTGTCAGCACTACTCAAACAGCACAGACACTCCTGGCATCGCAGATGCCCTCACTCAACGAAGACGCCCAGCATCCGATGATTGAAAAACATTTTTGACCACCCACGGTTCATCTCACAAGAAAATTACACTAGAGTACCGGCCTAGTGGGGACTGGAAGTTAAAATTACACTAGAGTACCGGCCTAGTGGGGACTGGAGGTTAAAATTACACTAGAGTACCGGCCTAGTGGGGACTGGAAGTTAAAATTACACTAGAGTACCGGCCTAGTGGGGACTGGAAGTTATTGTCACTGGTGTAATTTGACTTGCTCGTAAAGTGGGGATGGATTTGTACCAAATGTTAGTTGGATGTGGTTGTTTAAAACGTAATCCTGAAAAAAAAAATCTTAAATAAATGTTAGCGAACCGCCAAGTAAAACGTGGACAAACGAGTCACAAGACAAAACACGATGCGTTTCGACCTCTTAGGTCGTCTTCAGACAAGATACAAACAAATATGACAACGAAAAGGAACGAGCAGTCACTTATCTTCTTGATCACTTCAGCGGAAGGTAGGCGTTCCTTTTCGTTGTCCTATTTGTTTGTGTCTTGCCTGAAGAAGACCTAAGAGGTCGAAACGCGTCGTGTTTTGTCTTGTGACTCATTTGTCCACGTTTTTTCTTGGCGTTTCGATAACATTTATGTAAGATTTGTTCAGATTTCCGCCTGCAGTCGTCTCATTTTGCAACTAGTAATCCTGAAAGTTCAATAATTTTGTTTTTTTCGTCGTTCATTGTAACGATACAGTAATCGCTTCAGAAGGAACCAAACCCATTCGCATCTGCTTTTATCTTCCTATTCGTCGTTTATGATATATCATGTATCACCGTACCAAACCCATTCGCATCTGCTTTTATCTTCCTATTCGTCGTTTATGATATACCATGTATCACCGTCATCGTCGTTTTACGTCTTGTCCATCAGCACCTTCATCACCTTTATCATTATTTTCTCTAGAGTATCCCTCCTCCTACTTCGTTTGTCTTCTCTCTCTCTCTCTCTCTCTCTCTCTCCTCTCTCTCCCTCCCTCCCTCCCCCCCTCTCTCTCTCTCCTCCCCCCCTCTCTCTCTCCTCCGAATTTTACCCCCCCCTTCCCACGTCAATTGTGTGCGTCACTGTGATTATCCGATCATGTTTCTCAGTGACCTCCCCTGGTTTCGCTGCCACTCGAGACCCTCGTCAACATTCCCAAAGTAGGACAAATGGTAGTGACCTTCAAGATTTCGGTCACACCCTTACCCTCCTCGTACACATAGACTACCACTCACTGAGAACTGTAGAGGAGGAAAAAAAACCAAACGAATAATAAAAAAAAAACAATAGCTGGTCAAGCCATGGCTATCATTCTCTGTTTCCCCTTCCTTAGTCAACTTCAATCGAATCGGAAAGGCAGTGGCTGCATAGCCGCAAGTAAGAGTTAAAAATGTACTCACGGAGAAGGTCGCCGAATTATTCAGAAGCTTCTCTCTCTCTCTCTCCTAAAATTATGCTTATAACAACCCGTCAAAGACGACAACACATAAAACAGTTCCCTTCTATTTATATCAACAAAGTAAGAATTGAGGAAGTAGACAATTATCGTGTACTAGACACGATAATTGACAACAGTCCTTCATGTACTGCTCACTTCAAAACATTATGCAAAACAGTATCAAAACATTATGCAAAACAGTATCCAGACAAATAAGTAAATCAGGTAGGATCAAGCACTTTTTGAGCTCATGCCAGAAAATGAATCCTGACTGCATTCATACGCTCCTCAGTCAATTACTGTTCGACACTGTTGGACTCGGCTAGCGCAAATTCAACGAAACCTCTAATCAGCATCTACAAACGCGCCCTTAAGGCAGTTCACCTGAAATCCTCAAGCCTCACAGAACTGGACTATATTCAAGCTGGAATTCCTCCACTAAGGGGCATGTCTGCTATCCATAAAGGAATGTTCGTGCAAAACAATTGTATCTGGATTAGGTCCACAAGCTATTCAATCAAACTTTAGCACAAATTCTAGAAATTTAACAACACTCCAGGTTCCAATATCAAGAATTGATCTCTTTAAATTAAGTCTTTGTGATTCTGGTCCTCTTCTCTGGAACTCGCTTCCTCAAGAGCTGAAATGCTATTGAAGCTCAGAATCTTTCAGACGAAAATTGTTTACGTACTTTGCACACTCACACAGATTATGAACATAAATTTTTATGCAGTATATTTGATATTATAAATGCCCACCCAAATGCATATTTTTACTATATCATGAACAACATAATTTCCCTCACCTTCCTCAAGTGATTGTTGCTGTCTATAAGTATTACAGCTTCAACATACACAACTATTATCAGTGCATGCAAATGCCAATATGTAAAAGTTCTATACTATCTGAAAGCATTGTAACTACTCAACGATAAATATGTGTCTTGTTTACCATTGATTCATTGATGATAATGATGTCTAATCAAAATCCGATGCAGTATCTAGCATAGTGTTGTGCAAAGAACACACCAGAAAATGCAATAATGACATCTCTCTCTCTCTCTCTCTCTCTCTCTCTCTCTCTCTCTCTCTCTCTCTCTCTCTCTCCTCTCTCTTTATTGCTGCTTTTTGATTTTACTTAATTAATGATTCCAGTTTTGAGCATATATCAATGGTTCAACAAACAAAAACAAAAACAAACAAAAAAAAAAGAAGAGAAGGGTTATGAGAGCATCCATCTCTCTCCCTCTCTCTCTCTCTCTCGCTGTCCTCTCACTTTCACACACACATGCACACACACGCACGCACGCGCACGCGCACACACACACACACGCGCGCGCGCGCACGCCCGCGCGCACGCACGCACACACTGACACATTGACCCAAACACTCATACACACACACGCACACACACTCGTGGACACACACACACACACACACACACACACACACACACACACACACACACACACACACACACACACACGATGATAAATATGGGTTAAGATTAACGATTTTATGAATGTATTGTCGCGATGGACAACTGTTTCTTCAATTGTTTATTCTATTCATGCATTGTAGCCACATCATGAAAATGTGTGTAATATGTTGACGTTATTGATGCATTGTTATTTACAGTATAATATGTTGATATTCTAAATGATAGGTATGTAACATCTCTCTCTGTCTCTCTCTCTGTCTCTGTCTCTCCTTTGATGATAGGAGGGTCACTTTCTATGTGCCTGTGTGTGTGTGTGTGTGTGTGTGTGTGTGTGTGTGTGTGTGTGTGTGTGTGCGTGCGTGCGTGCGTGCGTGCGTGCGTGCGTGCGTGCGTGGGTGTGTGTGTGTGTGTGTGTGTGTGTGTGTGTGTGTGTGTGTGTGTGTGTGTGTGATCTTTTTTTCCTTGTTCTTTTTTCTTTAGTCATCAATTCGTTTATTCTTGATTGTTCTTTGAATGTCCCTTTTTCTCTAAGTTCATGTATTCGTCAATATTGAAGGAGGATAGCCGATCTTTTTTTTTTTTTATTTGTAAAGATAAGTATGGTTGTTTGTATGGTTTAGTAGCTAGCCATACTTACTTAGTTGCTAGTCACTGTCGGTCCCTGGGCGAGGCAAGGGTCGGAGGTAAAAAGCATATATTTGCTCATCTGTTACCTTTAGAAATAAAGATTACCATCATCATCATCACCATCATCTCTCTCTCTCTCTCTCAGCGCAGGTTTCAAAGGTGGCGAAGAATTCCTCCCAGCTGTTTTGCTCAGCAGTTGAGAACAGTACTTCTTCGGGTGTTTTTTTGTCTCTCTCTCTCCTCTCTCTCTCTCTCTCTCTCTCTCTCTCATCGTCTCACTCTCTCTCTCTCTCTCTCTCTCTCTCTCTCTCTCTCTCCAAGCAGTCCCCATCCTCAAGAGAAGACAACCGGATTGACAGAACCAACCACTCACCACCTCCAGGCCCAGAAGATATCTGTGCCAGCTACTTTTCCGGTTTCCATAAGCTGAAGACACAACAACACATGGATGACTGTCTGTGTGCAGCCAGGCCAGAGACAAGAGCCCCACAGCCCTGCATCGCCTGGGCACCAGACATGGCCCAGTGACTTGGATCCTGTGGAAAAACCAGAGTGGTGGTGGTGGTGGTGGTGGTGGTAGTAGTGGTTTTAGGAGTGTTGCTGTGGCAGACGTTGTAACAGAAAGTGATCATAGAGCGTTGGCGATTCGGGAGATGACGGAAATCAAGCACTAGAAGAAGAGGAGAAAGAAGAAGAAGAAGAAAAGAGAGAAGAAGACAGAGAAAAGTGTGACTCTGATGGATCAGAATTAGAAGACGGGGAGAAGAAGAAGGAGAAGAAGAAGGAGGGAGGAGGAGGAGGAGGAGGAGGAAGGTGGAGGAGAAGGAGAAGGAGAAGCCACTGTCGAAGAAAAGAAAATTGAAGATGGAGAAGAAAGAGAGGGAATAGAAGAAGAAGAAGAAGAAGAAGAAGAAGAAAGACGATAACAATGATAATAATGAATCGAGACAGACCCTGAACCTGCATCAGACATATTGTTCACTACAACATTTGTGAACCACACGCACACTCAACATCGAACTCCTAAACAAGGGAGAAAACTCTCCGAAGACGGAGGGAAAACTGCAGGTGACGTGAGCGTAAAAGATCTTGTAGGTCTTCCTCACAACCACAGAAATGTTCGTGCGGGCCTGACATTTTCTTGTACGAGATGGCGTTGGTGGATGATGATTCGTTTTCTTCCCTCCACCCTCACCCCACCCCCACTTCCATTCCACCCGTTACCACCCCCACGCCACCACTCCCGGCAAAACCATCTGTTACTCACTTCCACTGTCGGCACCCAGTACCCCTCCCCCCTTCTCTCTCACGTAAGTGCACTTGACATAGCATCGCAATTTAACGGTCACACACACACTCATATACACTATAACGACTTCACGATAACACACACACACACTCCCATATACACTAACGACTTAACGATAACACACACACACACTCATATACACTAACGACTTAACGATACACACACACACACACACACACACACACACACACACTCATATACACTAACTCTCACCTAGGCATGCACACACACGCACACTCACACACATACACACACACTCACACACATACTCTCTCTCTCTCTCTCTCTCTCTCTCTCTCTCTCTCTCTCACACACACACAACACACACACACACACACACACACACACACACACACACACAAACACACACGCGCGCGCGCGCACACACAATTTACACCGTTTTAGGACAGAGCCTGTGTGGTGAGGAGAGGGAGAGAGAAGAGTCACTCAGTGCGAAGAAAGGTGAGATGATTGTCTGGTTTTGTGTTTTAACAGGCTGTTCACTGCAATTGGCATGTCTTCTGCGTTCTAGCTAGACGAAGGTTTTCAATAAACCGAGCATTTGCAATAACACAGTGCTGGTTGTTTTTACTACCCATTAACGATATAGTGTAGGCCTAATACTGCACTATGCTGTACTGTACCGAATTGCTTTGTATCGTATTGTATTATACTTGATACGTACTTGATACTTGATGTTGTCGGTGTTTGAGACTCGTGGTTGCAGGTCAGTTCACCAGTCGATGTGTTGTCCCTGTCTACAGCTGCTTGCACTTGCAAGGTCTACTGATAGCAGTTCGGGTTATACAGTGCTGGTGGTTGGCCCAGTGGGCGTCAAGTCGTTTTTTTTAATGCCGTCATGCTGGGTGTGGACACTACTGACGCTGGTAGGCTGTTCCAAGCCGACACCACTCTTTCGGAAAAGGATGAACTCCGAACTTCTAGGTGGGACCTATGCTTAACAAGCTTCCTGCTGTGGCGTCTGGTGTTGCATCTGTCGTACAGCTTGAAGTTGGGTCGGCTTGTGTCGTAGATGCCAGTGATGTATTTGTAGAGGTCAATCATGTCTCCCCTGCGTCTGCGGTGTTCCAGGCTGGGCAGCTTGAGGGTTGACAGGCGTTCTGGGTATGGTTTGTCCTTCACTTTGCCAATGAGTTTTGTGGCTCTGCGTTGAACGTTTTCTATCTCTCGTTAGAGGGTCTTCTGGGATGGCTGCCAGACTGAGTGGCCATACTCCAAGACTGGTCTCACGAGTGCTGTGTAGAGCTGGGTGAAGGTATGTTCGGTGAGATGGTCAAAAGATCGCCGGACAACGCCCAGGATTCTGTCGGCCTTAGATATTGCCTGTATTGTATTGCATTGTATCGTATCGTATCTTGTCGTACTGTACTGTATTGTATTGTATTGTATTCACTTGCATCATCATCATAAGAGCTTTTTCTCCTACAACGTCACCATGTTTGTTTGTTTACGTTCCCCGAAGCTGGAGTATGGCTGCCTTAATGGCGGGATAAAAAAACCAGTCATACACACAAAACTCCACTCCCTTTGTTGGGCAGATGGGTTTAATACTTGCCTGTCTATACAGGGAGTGTCCGCAGGAGTACCAGCCTGCATACGAAGAAGAAGAAGAAGAAGAAGTTTGTTTACGGCTGTCCATCCTCTACCTGTCAAAGTAGAATTTCCTACAGAATTGTGCCACGGACAATTCCAGTATCGCCATGATTCTTCACCATTCGCTAGTGCATGCTGCTCTCGGTTGATCGTCTCATTAGAATAAACAAACACACAAACGCCGAGCGCTCAACACCGCATCCTAAAGTCTAGTGCAACAACGGGAGAACAAAAAAAAAGACAAAAAAGGACACACACAAAAGAAAAAAAAGCGCTAGCCCCGTGTTTGTGTCGAATGGACAGTATGTCGGTATCAGCTCTTCTCTTGGGAGTGCGTTAGCCAATCTAGCCATCTAGCTGTCTGTCGTCTGTCCAGATGTTGATTTAGCCCGCGAACGGGAAAAACAAGGTCACAATCTGGTCACGACGAAGGTAGGGGAAGAGAAGAGAAGGGGGTAGGGAGGGCTGGAGTTGGGGGCGGGAGGGAAAGGGGAGACAGAAGTGTAAAAGAGAGGGCATTTTTTTGTTTTAAACCACGCTGCGTGCTAACTTGGCCTAATTTTGATGACTGACTGGCGTAGTTTTCAACAAGATGCAAAGCATATAAACGTACTCCCAGTTTATCTTGAATACGTGTGAGATATTCCATAAAGAGGAAAACCCGTTTTGGGCCGTTATAGCCGTTAAAAACGGCTATTCTGGTAAACATCGGTCATCATCCGTGACCCATAAGGAGCATACCTACAAATTTTCAGAAAGATCGGCCAAATACTTTCTGAGATATTCTATGAAGAAGAAAAACCGTTATGGGCCGTTATAACCGTTAGTAACGGATATAACGGTAAAAATAAAACATCGGGCATCGTCCGCGACATATAATTAACATACCTACACATTTTCAGAAAGATTGGCCCAGTAGTTTTGTCTGGAGCGAGTGGAACAGATTTTGACCACGGACGGACAGACACACACAGAGACAGCATTTCTTCGTTCCCATTCTAAAGTACTCCCTGTTCCATAAGAACTGGGAGCACAAAAATCAGAACTCAATGAATGTAAACAGTAAACAGTAAACAAGTGGGGTATTTTTGCTCCCATAAGAAAACCTAACACAGAGTAACTTTTATTCAAGACTGGCACAGCCTTTTAAACTTGAATAAAGTCAGACAAATACATAGACGAACAATCTAATAGTGGGGGAAAAACAAGCGAAAGCCAACAACTGAACTGTCCTCATAGTAATGACCTGGCAAAGATTTAGACACTAGAGAGGGGGGGGGGGTAAGAAAATATGCAAACCGACAGCAGGCGGTGGTTGTTGATGATATGGGGCTTCTTCAAAGGCCGTCCCAGTAAGTCAGGGGTCCCCCAGGGATCAGTCCTGAGCACAGCCCTTTTTCTCCTCTACATCAACGACCTCCCTGAACAACTCTCCTCAATAACACGGCTTTTTGCAGACGACACTCTCTGCCACAGAACTGTAACTTCCTCCCAAGACCAAAGGAAGCTACAAGAGGACCTGGACCACATGGCAGACTGGGAAACAAAATGGAAAATGTCCTTCCACCCAGACAAGTGTCAGGCCCTCCATGTCTCCAGGAAGAGAAACACACTAACTGGCATTACCATCTTCATGGCCAAAACCTCAAAAGAGTTGAAGAGACAAAATACCTGGGGTCACCATCTCCTAAGACCTCAGTTGGGACACCCATATTTCCAACATAACCAACAGGGCAAACAAGACCTTAGGCTTCCTCAGGCGAAACCTGACAGTGGGTTCCATCAACATCAAGGAAACTGCCTACAAAGCTCTAGTTCGCCCCACCCTTGAATACGCCGCACCTGTCTGGGACCGCTATACTGCCAAAAACATTAATAACCTAGAAAAAGTCCAACGCTGTGCAGCTCGATGGGTTGTGAATCGCCACCGTCACACCTCAAGTGTCGACTCCATGCTGACACACCTACAGTGGTCCACTTTAACAGACAGAAGAAGAGCAGCAAGGCTGACCACCTTCTCCAAATACCACCGAGAACAGGTCAGCATCAACACCCCTTTCAGGCCCACACCAAACACCCCAGCAAGGTCTACAAGACAGTCCCATGGGGAGACGTATCTCCTTCCTCCCTTAAAACAAACTACAGGAATTTAGAAAGAGAGGGGGTTAGTTACCGCCAAGGACATTGACAAAAACAAAGCACAGGACAAGACACAATGCATTTCGACCTCTTGGTCTTCTTTAGGCAAAAAACAGATCACATTTAGCATTTAGGACAGTACAAACAAAGAACGAAGAGAGACTTATTTGTCAATGTCCTCGACAGTAACTAACGCCCTCTCTTTCTAAATTTTGCTTCGTTCTCCGCCCTCAGTTACTTCATTTTAAACTACAGGAAGTTTTCCTTCTTCCCGAGGACTCTCAGGGACTGGAACAGCCTACCTCCCGAGGTTATCTCCTTAGCCTCGGTAGAGTGCTTCAAGTCCCGAATCTGACCAGCCAGCGCTCCCCCCACCCCACCCCTTCCCACCCTCCACACCCCCCCTTCCCACCCTTCAACCACTACCTCCACCACCACCATCCCACCCCACAAGTCCCCCCACCCACCCACCCCCACTGCCTATTTTGCATAACCAACATCCCAGATTGTGGAAACCCCCAGTTTTAATACACATCAGAACCATCAAAAGGATATGGCGAATGTTCATAGAAAGAAGATCTGTTGCCCTTTGGGAATAAACATTCTCTCTCTCTCTCTCTCTCTCTCTCACACACACACACACACCACACACACACACACACACACATACACACACACACTCTCTCTCTCTCTCTCTCTCTCTCTCTCTCTCTCGTTTCATCTTTGACGCCAACGAAAACCATACCTGTCCTGGCCGCCCAAGTTCTGTCGGCAAGGTTCGTGTCAGGTGCACGCGCGCTGCACGGAAAAGCACGGGAATCTCCCGCACATCTGCTGACCGTCAGCCATATCAAGCCTAGCGAGAGTAGCAGACGACTTGCGTTGCCGCCAGTAGCTCGCTTCAGTCGTTTCCTGTGTCGTCTGCTGTTTCGAGGACGACTTTTGAAGAGTACACTTAGTCCATCGACCTTGTCCGTTTTTCTACTTATAGTTTGATATCGATTAAATGCCAATATTTTGTGTGAGATGGTGTGTACATCTGCGTTAATCATTCGGAATTTTGTGGAGGTTTTTGTGTTAGTGCACAGACTGCGCGCTGGTGACCTACTCGTTTTTGAGTGAACCAGTATTTAGGAAGAAGAATAAGACATGCTGTTACCGCAAGCCTTTTAAGTCCCCCCCCCCCCCCCTTCCCCCGCCTTTGCCCCTCCCCTTACGATCTTGCACTGATCGTTTGAAACCGATAAGACTTTTTAGTGATAGATTCTTTACGTCAAATATCAAAGAAGCTAACCCACACAGCAATGGAGATTTATGACTGTTATCGTTCATAGTTTGTGACCAAAAGAAGACGTAAACTAAAAGTTTCTTCAAAGATTTTGCGGAGCGCCGAAATTATCTTTACTATATTAACTGTACTATGGGAATAAACAGTTTTATTACTTCCGAGAATTTTGACTGAACACACAGTAGCCTTCTCATTTATTCGTGGTTTTAGAATTTCATTGAGAAAGTACAGTTTAGCTTGGCCCTCTATGAGAACTAACGCAGGTGGGATGTTCTAAGAAATAAACTTCGTCCGTTTTCAGTTATCAGTTAGGATTGATTTGAGCGATTGGTTCCTTTCACGAAGAGAAAGGATGTAGGCCTATCAGTGTGATCGACGTGACAGATGCGCAGATTATTCAATATGAATTTTCTGTAATGGACAGAGATGTGAATATTTGGTTCTCTAAAATAGGAACTTTCCAAAATTACCTTAAAGAAAAACAAAACAAAACTAAACAAGATCAATTGTGTTCCCATTGTGTGAAGAACTTCATGTGCACAGCCTTAAACTAACTGTAGTATCTCCAATCAAAGAAGAAAAAGAAACACCCGAAGGTGCTGGGGAGAACCCAGAGAAGCACTGTCTTCACCCGCCTTTTGAGCAGTCCTGTACTACCCTTGGAGGCCTGCGCTGTTCCCATTGTGTGAAGAACTCCATGTGCACTGCAACTCCGATCAAAAATTGTATTCGTTTGTACTGAGCGAATGGTGTGCATATACCGTTGACCATGATAGGAAAAGTTACTTTTTCTTGCTTTTTACTTACAGCATTTTAGCCCCCCCCCCCCCCCCCCCTCCCCCACTCCGCATTATTTGAGATTCCTTTTACTGATGTGAAATTCTGTTGATTTTATGAATGCTCATGTTCTTTACAATACTATTAAGTTATATGCTCATGTTCTTTACAATACTATTAAGTTACTTTTTCTTGCTTTTTACTTACAGCATTTTAGCTCTCCCCCCCTCCCCCACTCCGCATTATTTGAGATTCCTTTTACTGATGTGAAATTCTTGTTGATTTTATGAATGCTCATGTTCTTTACAATACTATTTGATATAATTTATTTGTCTTTCCTCCCCAACCCTTTTTTTTTTTCACCTATCGGTTTTCTGTATTAATTAACTTCATCCTGATGGTGTCGTTCAATCGTGGTAAAACTTTTTAGTTGTCGGTACACATCGGCGGTTCTTCATCTACAACTGTGCGCCACGAGGGACAGCTAGCTTCCAAAGTTTGTCGAACTCCGTAGGCTACACTTCACTGTGCACTATCCACTATTCGTAGCTTTGTCAGCTTAAACCTTTTTTTTTTCTTCTTTTTTTTAAATTTCAGCCCAGTCTAACTCCAAGGCCTGATATGTTTTCAATTTATTAGTTCTTGCAGATCCTTGCTTAAATGTTGAATAGAAAGTTCCTGTTTTTTGCATAACATGAATAAGTTCGGTAATATATTGCATGCGCTGTTGAATTTGTACCGGGATGATCTGTGTGTGTGTGTGTGTGTGTGTGTGTGTGTGTGTGTGTGTGTGTGTGTGTGTGTGTGTGAAGCACAGTATCCAGTATGTTTGAGAACGTGACTAAAGCCATTGGCAGTCTGCTATGGTGATGCAGGGAAACTTGCCTGTCACCACTGCTCATTACTGTAGATACATGAATAGGAATGGAACCTGTGACAACCACTACCCAAACGTACGTGTGTGTGTGTGTGTGTGTGTGTGTGTGTGTGTGTGTGGGGTGTGTGTGTGTGTGTCACTGTGTGTCACACACACACACACACACACACACACACACACACACACACACACACACACACACACACACACACACACACAAAAGCACACATAATAAAAAGAAAAAGCTTGCGCAAAACTGGTAACCGAAGATGACCGGTTATAAATCAAATCAAGTCAAAATGTTTATTGAGGGTTAAAGAATAAGCTTTACAGCTTTTTGTTTCATCCTGCCTTCACAACAACAACAACAACAACAGGAAAAAGAAGCACGAAGCCATGCACACACAGCAATCCAAAATATACAGCGTCGTGCGTCTGAAGACTGTTGAGCTGAACATAGATGATTCGAACTTGCGACACGTGCTGACAGAATTTACAATTTTGCCAGTCGATTGATGATCATCTCATCTGATGAAGTGTGCCTCTGTCATCGCTGGCCTGGAGAGCTATGGCGGGGAGTTTGTCGGTCGATCAATACGTTTCCCCGAAGGCTGACCTTCTAGGTTGGTAAACACAACTAACTGACCTCAAACCGGCAGGTAAAATAGGGGGGGGGGGGGGAGCATGGTGGTGGGAGTGGTAATAGGGAGTGGGGGGAGGCAGGTGCCCCTCTGGACGTTTCCCTCCCGGACTTATTGGGCTAACCATAACTGTCCTAGTGGGACACTCTTGTGAAAACTCATGGTAGTCCACCCGCCACCGCCCCCCCCCCCCCCCTCCCCACCAAGACAATCTAGGCTGCCCCAAATGACCCCCAACCCGATGTGTAAACCCCAGCCCCCCCCCTTCCACCCCCACCCTCCCCTCTCTGGGAAATCAGATGGCAGACACAGGAGGTGAACAGATGACGTTGACCTTTTTCAACTCCAAATTCCATGAAGGGAGTGAACTGTGAGACACTGACGGTTCGCAGCTGCAGCCAAGTGACTGCTTATACGACCAGTGCGCACCCACGCGTGTATGATGTGTGTGTGTGTGTGTGTGTGTGGTGTGTGTGTGTGTGTGTGTGTGCGTGTGTGGTGTGTGTGTATGTATGTGTGTGTGTGTGCGTGCGTGCGTGCGTACGTGTGAGTGAGTGAGTGAGTACGTACGTGAGTGAGTACGTACGTGTGTGTGTGTGTGTGTGTGTGTGTGTGTGTGTGTGTGTGTGTGTGTGTGTGTGTGCAGTGGAAATGGTAGGGGGCGAGAATTACTGGTGTGTGTGTGGTGGGGAAAGGGGAGGAAGGACGCTGTCTATGTAATTATTAGCTCACCTAAATGTTCATCATCAGAGATAAACAGGTAAATAAGAACGAAGGACTGGAGAAAAGCATAACTGGAAATAATTTATTAATTTTTTTCAAACCAATCGGCCCCATGACTTCGGATGTTTGAAAGTGTTCGAAAACATGATTCAGAATGAAAATGCACAACCGAAGTCATAAGAAGTATAAGTTCAAAGAGAATTAACCGCTTAACCTGTAGTTTATACGTACAAACTAGAAAAGAATAAGTTAAACCCGAAGGAGCCATGCATGCAGTGGACCCAGAAATGTACTGTCCTCAACCTCCGAACCCACCAGCACCTTCAAGTGTATGTTTCTTAGATATACACACAAACGCATATCGGAACGCACACACACAGACACACACACAGACACACACACACACACACACACACACACACACACACGCGCGCGCGCGCACGCGCACGCGCGCGCGCGCGCGCGCGCGCGTACGTTTGGGTAACGGTGTCACAGGTTCCATTTCTATTCATGTATCTACAGTAATGAGCAGTGGTGACAGGCAAGTTTCCCCCGCATCACCATAGCAGACTGCCAATGGCTTTAGTCACGTTCTCAAACATACTGGATACTGTGCTTCATTCCATTCCTGACCAAAGGTAGCAAACGTCACGGTCTGCGACTTGTTGGTACCTGGGCATGGCTGGGGTTTTGTATGGTTCCGATTCCGCAAACATCGATCTGCCTACCGAGACCTTAGCTTTAAGATTTATTTCTCACCTGCCTCACTCGTGATGGTTTCGCACTGGCTTGTTGTCTGTGACAAGTGTAAACTGCTGTTTGTTTAAGAAGCTGAGAAGTTCTGCGTTTGCAGAGTGAGCAATGAAAACATTTCAGCTTCTTGGATCTCATTCTGAACTTACGAAGTGAAAAAAGTGGTACTGATGCGTAATGTCTCTGTCTGGTGATTCAACAAGTAAGCGTCAACACGAAAGGCGTTCTGTGATGTTTGTTTAGTGTAGCCGTGTATCTTCGGTGTTTCCGATCACTGTTGATGTAAAAGTTTGTTGCGAACGTTCCTAATCGCATAAACGTGAACAGACCCCCCGTATATTTCTGTATATGAGCTGAACTTCAAAGGGTGTGGTGCGTGATCTTGTCCGTTACGGAGGGATCGGATCGAGGTGGAGGCAACGCAGGCTGGTGAGGAAGGTAGCGAGGAAGAGGGAAGGGCGGGACAGTCAGTAATGCGGGTGGGTGGGGTGGGGGAGGGGGAGATTCTCAAAACGCCAGGAATACAGCATGGACTAGCCAATACTGTCATGTCAGGGATGAGGGACAGCAGAGAGGGTTGGGTGGGAAGGACAGTACGGGTAACCCACATATCGGCGGGGGC
>CM031615.1:75442445-75473491 GCA_018398815.1 Conus ventricosus
GGGGATCCAAGTCACTGGGCCATGTTTTGGGGTGCCCAGGCGTTGCAGGGCGGGGGGCTCGGGTTCGGGCCCTGGCTGCCCCAAAAGACAGTCACCCCCAGTTTTGTTGTGTTTTCGTTTATGGAAACCGGAAAAGTAGTGGCACAGTTTATTTTTCGGGGCCTTTGGGGTGGTGAGTGGTTGGTTTGCCCAATTTCCGGTTGCCCTTCTTTAAAGGTTTGGGGACTGTTTGGGAGAGAGAGAGGAGGGAGAGAGAGAAAAGAGAGGGAGAGAGAGAGAAAAGAGAGAGAGAGAGAGAGAGGGGGAAGAGAGAGAGAGAGGGGAGGGGACAAAAAAACCCCCGAAGAATTTACTGTTCTCAACTGCTGACAAAAAAAAGCTGGGGGAAATTCTTCCCCAACCTTTTGGAAAAACCTGCGTGAGAGAGAGAGGAGAGATGAGGTGTGATGATGAGGGTTTAATTTTTTAATTCTAAAGGTAACAGATGGGGAAATATTTGTTTTTTACCTCCAAAAAACCCTTTGGGCCTCGCCCAGGGCCCGACATTTGACTAGCAACTAATTTAAGTATGGCTAGCAAAACTAACCATAAAAACAACCATATTTTATCTTTACAAAAAAAAAAAAAAAAGACCCGGCTATCCCCCTTTTCAATATTGACAAATACTTGAACTTAGAAAAAAAGGGGGACATTCAAAAAAAATTTAAAGAAAAAAACAAATTTGTTGACAAAAGAAAAAAGAAAAAGGGGAAAAAAGATCACACACCCACCCCCCACACACACACACAACACACACACACCCCACAACACACACACGCACGCACGAAAGGGACCACGCACCACGAAAACGCACGCACGCACAAAACACCCACACAACACAAAACCACCACAAAACACCCCAAAACCACACAGGCACATAGAAATTGACCCTCCTATCATCAAGAGGGGACAGAACAGAGAGAGAGACATGAGAGTTTTTTACATACCTATTTTTTAGAATATCAAATTTTATACTGAAAATTTACAAGGCACAATAACGTCAAATTTACACCATTTTTTTGATTTGGTTAAATGCATGAATAGAAAAAAAATTAAGAAACAGTTGTCCTTCGCGAAAATTTAATTTTTTTTAAAATCGTTTAAATTTTAAAACCCATATTTATCATCGGGGGTGGTTTTGTGTGTGTGTGTGTGGGTGTGTTTTGTGTGTGTGTGTGTGTGTGTGTGTGGGGTGTCCACGAGTGTGGGGTGCTTTGTGTTTGTATGAGGTTTTGGGGGTAAATTGTGTCAGTGTGTGGTGCTTTGCGCGGGGGGCTTTGGCGCCGCGCGGTGTGTGTGTGTGTTGGGGCTTTGGCGCGTGCGTGGGGGGTTTGTGCTTGTGTGTGGAAGTGAGAGACAGCGAGAGGGAGGAGGGGAGGGAGGGGAGGATGATCTTCAAAACCCCTTTCTCTTTTTTTTTTTTTGTTTTTTTTTTGTTTTTGTTTTTTAAAACCTTTGATATATTTTTCCAAAACGGGACCCTTTTAATTAAGTAAAATCAAAAAAGCAGCAAAAAGAGAGAGAGAGGGGAGAGGGGAGAGAGAGAGAGAGGAGAGAGAGAGAGAGAAAAAGGGGAGAGAGTGTCATTATTGCATTTTTGGTGTGTTTTTTGGGCACAAAAATATGCTAGTTACTGCATCGGATTTTGATTAGACATAATTATCATCAATGAACCCAATGGTAAACAAGAAAATTTTTATCTTTGATTTGGTTAAAAAAAGTTTAATAGTATAAAAAACTTTACATTTTGGCATTTGCATGAACGATAAAGTTGTGTATGTTAAGCGTAATACTTATAGACAGAAAACCAATTGGGGAAGGGGGGGAAATTATGTTTTTCTTGTTATAAAAAAATTATGTTTTTGGGGGGGGCATTTTTTAATATAAAATATACTGTTAAAAATTTATGTTCATAATCTGTGTGGTTGCAAAAGTACTTTAAAAAATTTTTTGGTCTGAAAGATTCTGAGTTCAATAGCTTTTTCAGTCTTGAGGAAGCGATTTCCCAGGGGAAGGGGGCCAGAATCACAAAGATTTAATTTTTAAAGAAAATAAATTTCCCTTGATTTTTGGGAAAACCGGTTTTTGGTTTTTTAAAATTTCTAAATTTTGTGCAAAGTTTGTTTGAATAGTTTGGGGCCCTTAAATCCAGATACAATTGTTTTGCCGAACATTCCTTTATGGATAGCAGACATCCCCAAAGTGGAGGAACCCCCAGTTTAAATTTTAGTCCGGGTTTTGTGGCTTGGGGATTTAGGTAAACTCCCTTTAAGGGGGGCGTTTGTAGATGCTGATTAGAGGTTTCTTGAATTTGCGCTACCGAGCCCCACTGGGGAACAGAAAGGGGGACTGAGGAGCGTATAAAATGCGTAGGATTTTTTTTTTGGCTTTTAAAAGCCCCAAAAAAGTGTTTGGGTCCTACCTGATTTACTTATTTGCCCGGGATACTTTTTTGGCATAATTTTTTTGATACTTTTTTTGCAAATTTTTTTGAAGTGAGCTTTTAACTTAAAGGCCTGTTTTTCAATTATCGTGTCTATTACACGATAATTTTATTTCCCTCAATTCTTACTTTGTTGAAAAAATTAAAGGGAACGGTTTTTTTGTTTTTGTCGCTTTGGGGGTTTGTTATAAGCAAAAATTTTGGGGAGAGAGAAGAGGGGAAGCTTCTGAATAATTGGCAAACCCTTTCTCCGTGAGTCCCTTTTAACTTTTACTTGGGTTTGACCCTGCCTTTCCCGTTTCGTTTGAATTTGACAAAAGGAAAGGGGAAAAACAGAAAATTTAAAACCCGGGGGCTTGACCAGTTTTGTTTTTTTTTTATTATTCGTTTTTTTTTTTTTCCTCCTCTACATTCTCAGGGTGGTAGCCCTATGGGACGGGAGGGTAAGGGTGTGACCGAAATTTTTGAAGGTCATCCCAAATTTGCCCTACGGGGGAAATGTTGCGAGGGTCTCGAGGGGAAACAAAAAACCAAAGGGGAGGTCCCTGAAAAAACTGTGGGAAAAATCAAGTAAAACGCCAAAAATTGACGGGGGAAGGGGGGGGGGTAAAATTCGGAGGAGAGAGAAGGGGGGGAGGGGAGGGGGGAAGGGGGGGGAAGGGGGGAGGGAGAGAGGGAGAGGAGGGGAGAGGAGGGGAGAAGAGAAGACAAACAAAAGTGGGAGGAGGGATACCCCAGAAAAAAATAATGATAAAGGGGGGGGAAGGTGCTGTGGAAAGACGTAAAACGACAAAAGACGGTGAAAATGGTATATCATAAACAAAAATTTAGGAAGATAAAAGAAATGCAAGGGGTTTGGGGACGGTGATACATGATATATCATAAAGACAAATTGGAAAAAAAAAGCTTTTTGCGAAGGGGTTTTTGGTTTCCCTTTTCTGAGCGATTACTGTATCGTTAAAATTTGAACGCCCAAAAAAAAAAAAATTATTGAATTTTTCAGGATTACAATTTTCCCAAAATGAAAACGACTGCAGGGGGAAAATTGAACAAATCTTACATAAATGTTATCGAAACGCCAAAAAAAAACGTGGACAAATGATCACAAGACAAAACAGGGAAGCTTTTTCGACCCCTTTGGGTCTTCTTCAGGAAAGGGAAAACAAAAAAATGGGACAAGGGAAAAGGAAAGCCTCCCTTTCCGCTGAAGTGCAAGAAGATAAGTGGACTGCTCGTTTCCTTTTCGTTTCATTTTTGTTTGTATTTTGGCCCTGAATGACGACCTAAGGGGTCAAAAAACCAAATCGTTTTTTTGTTTTGTGACTCTTTTGGGGCCCACGTTTACTTGGGGGGTTTGGGGCTAACTTTTTATTTAAGATTTTTTTTTGGGGATTACTTTTTTTTAAACAACCCTCCAACAAACTTTTGGTAAAAAACCCTTCCCCCCTTTACCGAGAAATGGTAAATTACCCCCGTGACAAAACTTCCAGCCCCCCCAACTGGGGCCGGTACTCTAGTGAAATTTTTTAAACTTAGTCCCCCCTGGGGCCGGTTTGTGTAATTTTACCTCCATTTCCCCACGGGGCCCCGGTACTTAGTGAAATTTTTTAATTTCCCAAGCCCCCCCATTTGGGCCCGGGTACCTAGTTTTATTTTCTTGTGAATAAAACCGGGGGTTTGGTAAAAAATTTTTTTTTTCCAATCATGGGATGCTGGGCGTCTTCTTTTGGTGGGGGCATTTTGCGATGCCAGGTGGCTTTGCTGTTTGGGGGAGTGCGGGACACAGAAATCTTTTGCTTTTTAAAAGGGGTGCTGACAGCAGTACGTGCTTTTTTGGTAGTGTGCAGCAGTATCTTGGGTTTTGAGGGGTTGCTGACAGCAGTATCTGTGTTTTGAGGGGGGCTGAAAAGCTTTTATCTGTGCTTTTTAAAAAAAGGTAGTGCTGACAGCATATCTGTGCTGTTTGAGTGGTGCTGACGCAGTATCTTCTGTTTGATTATTGCTGACAGCAGTATCCATGTTTGCTTGGTAGTCCTGACGCAGTACCTGTGTTTTTTGAGGGGTTCTGTCAGCAGTACCCGGTGCTGTTTGGGGTTTACTGTCGGGATATCGTGCTTTTTGAGGTACTGTTCAGCGTATCGGGGCTGTTTGAGGTACTTTTCCACCCAGTTTCTGTGCTGTTTGAGGTACTGTCAGAGAAAATTTTTTCCCGGGTTTGAGGTACTGTCAGCAGTCCCTGGGGTCGTTTCGGTACTGTCGGGAGTATCTGTGCGGGTTTGAGGTACTTTTTGGGGGAAACCGGGGCTGTTTGAGGAAAGTCAGGATTTATTTTGGGGCGTTGGGGTACGGTCGGGGGTATCGGGTTTTTTGGGGGTTCGGTCAGGGTAACTGGCTTTTGGGGTATTTGTCAGCATTTATCTGTGGTTTGAGGCGTCAGCAGTATCTTTTGCTTTTTTTAGGGGTACTGCCCGGGGGTTTCTGTGCGGTTTGAGGTATTTTCAGGGTTTTCGGGGGGGGTTGAGGTACGGTAAAACATATCTGTGTTTTTTGAGGTACTGTCAGCAGTATTGTGCTTTTTGAGGTACTGAGGTTATCTGTGCTGTTTGGGTACTGCGGGGTATCTGTGCTGTTTAGGAAACTTGGGGAATCTGTGCTGTTTGGGGTTTACTTTTCGGGGGTTATCTTCCCTGTTTGAGGTATGTCAGGGGTATCTGTGTGTTTGAGGTTTTTGGTCAGGGGGATCTGTCGGGTTGGGGTCCCCCGTCGGGGGCCATCTGTGCTGTTTGAGGTATTTTTAAACCCATATCTTGCGTTTTTGGGGGTACTGTCAGCAGTATCTGTGCTGTTTAGGTACTGTAGCAGAAATCTGTGCTTTTAAAGGCTTTTCAGCAGGGTCGTTTTTGTTTGAGGTACTGTCAGCAGAAATCTGTTTTGGTTTTTTGAGGTACGGTCAGGGTTTTTCTGTGCTTTTTTAGGTACTTTCGGGGGAAAATCTTTGTTTTTTGAGTTTATGCCCGGGGTATCTGGGTTGTTTGGGGGTACTGTCAGGGGTATCTGTTTTTTTGTTTGGGGTTTAATGCCCGGGGTTTTTGTGCTTTTTTAAAGGAAAGGGGGGGATACTGTGCTGTTTGGGGTTATGTCGGGCAGATCTGGGGCTGCTTGGGTACTGTCGGGGGGTTCCGGGTTTTGTTTGAGGTACTGTCCCCGGTATCTGTGTGTTTGAGGTACGGTCAGCAGTACCCTGGGCTGTTTGAGGAAACGGGCAGCAGTATCTTTGTTTGTTTGGGGTTTAGTCGGGGGTACTTGCTTTTTTGAGGTTTACTGTCAGGGATATCTGTGTTTGTTTGAGGTACTGTCAGGATATCTTTTGTTGTTTGAGGAAAGCCCAGAAAGTATCTGGGGCTGTTTGAGGTACTGTCAGCAGTATATATGCGGTTTAAGGTACTGTCGCATTTTCTGTGGTTTTTTGGGGGTACGGGTCAGGGGTTCTGGGGTTTGTTTGGGGGGTACTGTCAGGGTTTCTAAAAGGTCCCATTTATCTGTCTGTTTGGGTTTGGGCCCATGGGTATTTTACATTTCCCAACAGAAACTTTTTGCTGTTTGAGGAACTGTCAGGGGGTATCTACACTGTCAGCATTTTCTGTGTGTTTGGGGTTTATTTGTTTAGGGGGATTACACTTCCAGCAGTACCCTGTGCTGTTTGAGGTATTTGTCGGGGGAAATCACACTGCCAACAGTATCTGTGCTGTTTGGGGGTACTTTTATGGGAACTACACTTCCAGCAAAATCTGTGCTGGGTGGGTCTTTTGGGGGGTTTCAACTTCCAACAGTAACCCTGTGCTGTTTGGGTACTGTCAGGGGGTTTCAAAACCCCTTCCCGCAGTATCTGTGCGTTTGGGTTTGCTGTCAAAAGGATCTACACTTCCAGCAGTATCTGTGCCTTTTTGAGGTAGGGTCATGGGTATCTGTGCTTTTTGGGGGTACGTAATGGGTATTTTAAAAACACTCCCAAAGGAGATCTGTCCCGTTTGGGGTACTGTCGGGGGGTATCTACATTTAAACCGTATCTGTGCTTTTTAAAAGGTACTGTCGGGGGATCGGGCTGTTTTTTGGTCCTGTTGGGGGTTTGGCGTTCGAGGTACTGTGGGGGGGGGTATCTGTGCTGTTTGGGAAACTGCCCAGGGGTACTGGGTGTTTGGGGGTACTGTCAGGGGTTTTCTGTGCGTTTGGGTACTTTTCAGGGCACTGTCCCTGTTTGAGGTACGGCAGGGGGTATTTTAAAACTTCCAACAGTACCCTTTTGCTTTTTTGAGGTGCTGTAAAAGGGTATCTCCCAACGGCCGCGGGATCTGTGCTTTTTGGGGGTTTCTGTCGGGGGTATCTGTGTGTTTGAGGTACTGCCCAGGGGCACTGTGCTTTTTGGGAGGTACTGTCAGGGGTATCAAACATTTCCCCAACAGTATCTGTGCTGTTTGAGGTCCCTGCCCAAGGGTTTTCAAAATTTGCCAGGGGATCTGTGCTGTTTGAGGGTCTGTCAGGGTATTTTACACTGTCACACATCTTGCTATTTGGGGTACTGTCAGGGGTATCAACACTGTCAGCTTTTATCTTTTGCTTTTGGGAGGTTACTGCAGGGGTATCTACACTGTCCCAGCATCTAGTTTTTTGAGGTACTGTCGGGGGTATTTTTACATTTCCCAGCGTATCTGGTTTTTTTTGGGAGGTACTGTCAGGGGTTTTCTGTGCTTTTTTGGAGGTACTGTCAGGGGTATCGGGTGCTGTTTAAAGGGGACTTCGGGGTATGTAAAACCTTCCCAGCAAAATCTGTGCTTTTTTAGGTACTGTCGCAGTTTCGTGCTGTTTGAGGTACGTCAGCATATCTAAAACCCCAGGAGTATGGGTGCTGTTTGGGGTTCTTTGGGGGGGAATGTAAAATGCCAACGGGGGAAAATCTGTGCTGTTTGAGGTACGGGCAGCAGTATCGGTGCTGTTTGTGGAAATGTCGCAGATTTCGGGGTTTGAGTAACTGTCGGGGGGTATCTAAACTCCCAACAGTATTTGTGCTGTTTGGGGACTGTCGGGGGGTATTTTACATGCCCAGTAGTATCTGTGTTTTTTGAGGGTCCTGTCATGGGTATCCCCCGGGCCAGTGGGCATCTGATTTGTTTAGGTACGGGCGGGGGGTTTATCTACCTGCCAGTAACCCTGATTTGTTTGGGGTTTACTGTCGGGGAAAATCTACACGTCGAAAGTACTGTTTGTTTGAGGTACTGTCAGGGGGAAACTACATCCCAGTAGAACTGTGTTTTTGGGAGGTACTTTTTCAGGGGGTATCTACACTGCCATAGTATCTGTGTTTTTTTGGAGGTACGGGTCAGGGGGTATTACACTGCCAGTAGAAATTTTGGGCTGTTTGGGGTTTAGGCAGGGGGTATCTACCCCTCCCTTTTTGTATCTGTGCTTTTTGAGGTACTTTTAGGGGTTTTAAAATCCCGCGATCTGTGTGTTTGAGGTACTGCCCGGGGTACACACGGGCAGCAGTATCTGTGCTGTTTGGGGTACTGTCGGGGAAATTACACTGCCGGAGAAATTTTGGTGCTGTAGTAGTACCAGCAAACGCAAAACGGGTGGGAGTACTAACAGCGTGCAGTATATGCCACCCCCCAGCAAAAGCAGGTCCCAGCAGATTTTTGGTTATTCAGTTTAGCAGATAGTAGGGGCCCAAAGTAATAGGGGGTTAGTAGAAACTCCCGCAGCGGGACTTTTAACATTTTCCCCTTTCAGCAGATAGTAAAAAATACCACAAAATTATTTAGTACAAACCAGCATTTGCTTTTGCCGCAACGAGATAAAATCCCACCCCCAGCAGGATATGGAAATTAACCAGAAATGTTGAAAAGTAGTAGCAGAGCGATATTTAAAGTGGGCGCAACGTTTAAGTAGTCCCAAAAAACTTTTTAGCAGTTTAGCACAGCAAAATAGAAAGAAAAACCAGAAAAACGTTTGCAGTGAAAGCGCAGCAGAGAGTAAAAGTAGCAGCAGCAGTAGAAAGTAGTAGCGCAACAGTTTAGTAGAAGAAACAGCGGGCAGATAGTAGAAGAAAGCACCCGAGTAGCAGTAGTACGCAGCGATAGAAAGTAGTAGCAACAGATGGGCAGTATTTAGCAGCAGCAGATAGAAAGAAGTAGCAGAAAACGATAGCAGTAGTAGCAGCCCAATATTTAAAAGTAGCGGGCAGCAGAAGTAGAAGTAGCAGCAAGATAGCAGTAGTACAGTAGCAGCAACAGATGAAAGTAGTAGCAGAAGCAGATGGGCAGTAGAAAGAAACAATACCCGTGGTACGCAACAGATAAGTAGTAGCAAACAGATACAGTATTTAGCAACAGATCCCAAAAGTGGGAAAGCAGCAGATAGCGTAGAACCCAGCGGGATAGCAGTAGAAAGAACGGGATGGGCAGAAATAGCAGAAACAGATAGCGGGTACGGCAGCAGTTTAAGCAGTGTAGCAGCAAAAAGATAGTAAAGTAGCAGCAACAGATAGCATAGCAGCGGGCAGATAGCATAGAAAACAGCAGCAGATAGTTGAAGAAAGCAGAAAACAGATAGCAGTAGTGCGCAGCAGAAGCAGTGTAGCAGAGCAGATATTTAAAAGGGTAGCAGAAACAATAGCAGTAGTAGAGCAGCAGATAGTAAAGTAGCAGCAGCAGTAGCAGTAGAAAAGCAGCAGAAATTAGTAAAAAGTTAGCAGCAACAGATAGCAGTAGTAGCAGCAGAAAATAGTAAAAAGTAGCAGCAACAAAATTAGCAGTAGTAGCAGCAGCGGGTTTGTAGAATAGAAAGCGCAGATGCATTTAGGGCACACCCGATAGTAGAATTTGCGCAAAAAGATAGCAGTAGTGGGCAGCACAGAAAAGTAGAAGAAACCCGAACAGAAAAGGGAAGTCCCTAAAACCCAGTATTTTAGCAGCAACAGATAGAGAAGTCCCAGCACCCTGTTTGTTTAGTAGTAGTTCCAGCAACAGTTTAATGGTGTAGAAAGAAACAGCCATAGAAACGGGAACAGGAGTTGTAGAAGTGGCTCCCAAAAAAAACAACAGGTAGTATCCGAAAACAGCAGCAACAGACAGTAGTCGTAGCAGCAGCAAAGGCTTAGAAAAGTACCACGAAACAGTTTGCGGGTTGCGCAGCAACAGGCAGTAGAAAGTACCGCAGAAAAAAAAACCAGATAGCAGTATCAGAAAGAAACAGACAGTACAGTCCAGCAGCAACAGATAGTGATGTCCCGCTTTTGTGGGGGATAACGTGGGGCAGCAATCATAGTACAGCAGCAAAAAGGAAAGGCAGTTGTAGTTGTGGGGGGGGGGGCGGTAGAGTGGCAGCAGCGGGAAAAGGGTTTTGGTAATAAAAAGGGATGTAAAAATAGCAGCAGCAGCAGCAGCAGCAATTTTCAAAAAAAGTTTTAGTAGAAATATATAGTATAATTTTAATATATTTAGTAAAAATATGGTTTGATATCACAGAATGAAATTGTATACCCCTTTCGGGATCACAAAATGAAATAGGGTTTATAACACGTATACAAAAACACAAGAAATGAAAAACGGTTCGAGTTGATAGGCTTGATGACAGATGTAAAGCACACCTTTACGGGCCCTAGAACTCCCCCGAAAAGCTGAGCACATGTGCTGGGCATTGGTGACATATGAAGGCCATTTAAAGGGAAAAAATTTCCTACAAATGACCAAAAATTTAAATTTAAAAGGGGTTAAAATTTTGTCAAACCTTCCCCAAAAAGGGGACCGGGCAGTCAACCCCGGGGGTCGACCAAAAAGCGCGCACCTTAGGGGGATTTTTTTTTTTTTTTTTTTTTAAAAACCCTGACAAAAACTGCATCTGCATGGGTCAACAATATTTAACTTTCCCAAGCGTAAACTTTCTCCCCGCAAGGTGCGCCACATCGGGGGGAAATTCATGTGAGGGTATTTCGCCCGTACCTCGTTTTGCTGTTTTGGGGTCAGTCCCCTCTCTCTCTTTTCTTCCCCTCTCTCTCCTCTCTCTTTTTAACCGAGTCGAAATCGTTCCGGGGTTCATAATTTTGGGGTCTTGGGTTTTTTTGAGGCCCCCGTGGGTTCTGGTTTGTGACTTGGGCCCAAAACAAGTTAGGGCCCAACCCGGGGTGATGTTGGTGTTGACCTCTGGGGAAACCCGGGAATGAAAAAAAGGAGAAACTACCCCGATCACAAGTGATAAGGGTTTTTTTGTCACCTAGCAGAAGGTTCGTTTATTTATTGCAAAAAGGCGAACCGTTTTGGCCCATCGGCGGGGCAAGAGAAAGGTTTTGTGAGAGAGAGAGAGAGAGGAGGAGAGAGGAAGGGGGGAGAGGAGAGAGAGGGAGAGAGAAAGAGAGAGAGAGAGAATGAATGAATGAAGGGAAAGAATGATTTTAAAATTTTTTCAAACCCTTTTGGGCCCCTTTCATGAGTTGGGGAAATTTTTAAAATAAATTGGAGGCGATTTAACCCTTGCAAAGGTAAGAGAGCAGGGGGGGGGGGGCAGGGAAAAGGGGGGGGGGGGGGGGAAAAGGGGTTGGGGGGGGTAGGGCATAGGGGTGTGGGTGGGGGGGGCAGGAGATCTCAATTTAAAGCCTATACTAAACAAAGGGAAAAAAACGGCCCGAATTTCATTTCAAGCAAACTTACGTTTGCCCCCAAACTCCCAAAAATTTAAAGACCCTTTCCAAACCCAAATTTCCCAATTTTGGGCTTCAATTTGAGTTTACATCAAAGGGGAAAACTGTCCCCCATTCATTTCAAAGGGGCTATTTTCTTTATATGAAAATGCTGTCTTCTTTTTGGGGTTTTCATCGGAACCAAAAAAAGTTTTTTCGTTCTCAATTGCACCTGGACAAAAGGGCGTTATTTTCAACAGTCACCCCAGGTTTTTTCATATTGTTTTCAATGTACTTTCAAATTAGGGTTTTTCCCATTCGGGAAACTAATTATAGCGTCTCTGAAACATTTTTGGTTTTTACAAATAAATAAAATTTTCCCGGGCACAGGTCAGATTTGAAGGGCCCCTGTAGAGGAAAAAAACGGTCACTGGTAGTCAAATTGTGCTCCCGTCTTGGGGGTTTATATCAAGGGTCTCTTTTGAAGACCCTTACAAAATCGATTTAACCTTCCCCCCACCCCTGAGCAAGCCATTAAAAAATCCAAAAAACCCGTTCTTTTTCAGTAAAAACCCTAATTTTGTTTCCCCTTCCCTTTGCCGTTTTTGTCAAATTCTGAGCCCTCCCTTTCGCTTTCTTAGGTAAGGGGCTTTTCATTCATTTTTAACAAACGAAAACCAAAAATTTTAAATTTTCATAAAAAACCCTTTTATAATGAAGGGTGTCTGCCCAAACTCCCCCCTAAAACCCTTTGGTTTGGTGTTCGTAGGGGGACGTAAGGTACTTTTTCAGGCAAACAAAAAAAATTTTTTTAGTAGGATCGTCCTTTACCCCAAAAACTCCTAAACTCAGCAGGGGTTTCAACAAAACAGGTTGAATCATGGTTTCAAATATTTTTAAAAAAAGGGTTTTTCTTGCATTTGGGTTTAGAGAGCTGTGAGCTTTTAGAAAACCCCAAACAAGGACTTTTACCTTTTACTGCAAGCTGCCTTTCACCGTTGCACATTTTCTTTTACGTGGTAAAATTTTTGCCTAAATACACAAAAACTAAATTTTCCCAAATTCAATGTTTGTTTCCATTAATTTAACCATGGGTTCATGCCTTCCCCAGATACCCTCCCCTTTCCCGAAAACCATGTTTTTGCTTTTTTTCAATATTTTCGTCAGTCCGAGTTTGGTGACATTTTACATACCAATCGACTGGGGCGCTGTAGGCCCCTAGGGGAACATGACCCCTTTAAAGCTAGGTTTATCAGCAAACAGCAAATTTAAAGTTCAACAAGGTTGGTAGTAACTGGGAACCCAAAGTTGCCGAATTTGGGGAATTTTTCTGCAAGTCATTTATTTTACAGCAAAAAAGAGTTGGACTAAGGACAAACCTTTGGGGCAAGTTGGGGACAAACAAAAGCTTCGGTGAGTTCATTTTGAACTTAACACGGGGCCCGTCACCTTAAGATAAATTGCCTTGATTGGTTCAAAAATTTTAATGATACCCTGCCCTGTGTAATGACCCAAGCGAGTGTCACGTTTAATTTTATCAAACGCTTTTTTTGGGGATCGTTTAAAAGGGGACATATAAACTTAAAACCAAAAAAGGGGCTAGAAAATAACCCTTTGGGGTTAAAAAAAACAACCGGGAAATTTCGTGATCTGAGGTTGGGAAAAACCTCGTTTAAAAAACCCGCCTGCGTTTCTTTCCCAATTTTTTTATTTTGCTTCCAGCCGGGTTTTAAAGTCTTTTAGGGGGATTGAGGGTAGCAGTTTTCCCCAAATAAGCTCAGAAGCGATTTTCCCCATAATTTTTCGGTTTTTCAAGGGGGGTTGCCTTTTTTTAAAAAAGGGGACTTTTACGCACTTGACCACTTTCAGGGGAAATGGCCTTTTTCAAAAATTTTCGTTTTAAAATATTCAGTCCCAAAAAATGGACAACATGGGTTCCCCGTGTTTTTTAGAAATTTTTGCAAGGGAAATTTTATCTTTGGGCCCCTTTTCTTTCCGTTTTTTTCAAAAAACTTTTTACTCTTTGGGACCTATTCCCCTGGGGATCTTTCGTCTAGGGGGCAAACTGTACCCTTGGCCCCTTTGTAGGTGGCAGGGTTAAAAATTGCCGTTTGATCAGCCGATTAGACTGGGAAAAACTTTTATAAAAGATTCTGGGCCCTTCATAGTCGAGATGGGGGTTTTGGGGTGGTTGCTTTCTTGCAGACCCGGGGCAAAGCCTTTAACTCTTTCCAAAAATTTTTTGGATTGGGGCAAAGTATCTGGAAAGGGGCCCGGGCTTTATCCCCTTTAATCGTTTACATTTATTTTTTCCAAAGTGGGTTTGTATTTTTTACGGGGGCCTAACTTTTGGGTGCCTGTCACCTGGGTCAAGCCGTTCGCCTAAAAAATCGAAGTTTCAATTGGTTTCCTTTTGAGTTTTTTTGGAGCAATTTTTTGTCAAACATGTCTCATTTGAAAAGGGGCCCCCGCAGGGTTTAAATTTCTTTTTCATACAAACACTGGAACTATCAAACAATCTACAAAAAACCTGAAGCGTCAAGTTTTTATCAACATTAATCAACCTAAAAGCTGATTTAATTAGCCTGTTTTTTCAACGCTAAAAAAGCATTTAAGGAACTTTTTGTTTTTTCCGCAATTTCCCAAAATACTTATCACCCACTAGCCCGGGGAAAAGTGATCACCCCTTCCCCGTGGTAAAAGGCAATGCTTCTTTTAAAACCAGGGGAAAAGGAAGTGATGGCCCCTTTCACAGGGGAGTTTCAAATGTAAAAGAATCTGAACATTCCAATAATTTAATCATTTGACAACCCCAAAAAAAGTCTTTTTTTACTTGATCCTGTTGTTGATACATAATGAAACTATAACAAAGCGAAATCGGGTTTGCCCTTTTTAAAAAAGAACATTGTATGGGGGTCACACCCGGGTGAGCAACTGCAAACCCAAAATGATTGAATTTCCCAAAACTTGCGAAGTTCCCTTTTCCGATAGTCAATTTTTAAACCCCCTCGCGGGAAAAAATTATAACGGTCCACAAGCTTTAAACTTTCTCGCAGCAAGGTCCACATCGCAAATTATGGAGGGTTTTTTCGACTTTTACCCCCGTTTAGCTAGGGTGGCGTCAAACTCTCTCTCTCTCTCTCTCTCTCCCCTCTCTCTCTTTTTAAACCGAGTCGAAATCGTGTTGCATTTTTGGCGGGCTTGGTTTTTTGAGCCCCCCTTTGGGTTTCTGTTGTGACTTGGGCCGTGTGTGTGTGTGTTGTGTGTGTGTGTGTTGTGTGTGCTGCGTGCGTGCGTGTGTGTGTGTGTGTTCTCTTCTGTCTGTGTGTTTCTGTGTGTGTGCATGTGTGCGTGCGTGCGTGCGTGCGTGCGTGCGTGCGTGTGGCGTGCGTGCGTGTGTGTGTGTGTGCATGTGTGCGTGTATGTATGTGTGGTCATGCCGGTGCAAACAATTGTCCACATACAATGACGTCAGGTCCAGTCTGAGCGTGACCGCTACAACGTGGCATCCTTTTGCTAAATGAGCGAACAACACGTCGACTGCTGCGTAGGTCTGGCAGGAAGGAGTCACACCACAGAAAGCAGTTTTCTGGTCTCACTGACACCGACAACAGCCAACTAGGCCTACCCTGCAACCATTCGTACATCCCCGGCACAGCGGCCTCGCCACACATCTGACATTGGCGGGGTTCTAGAAGACAGGCTGACCTGACCTGACAGGCCGTTGGTGAAAGCATCAGTGCTGTATTTGTTACACAGGGGGGGGGGGGGGGGGGGGGGGGGGGGGGAGAAGAGGGAGGGTGCTGTTCTTCGAAGCGGATGAAGACACAAACCAATGTCACTGTTTAAAGTCTTTTAACAATTCTCTCTCTCTCTCTGTCTGTCTGTCTGTTTGCGGTATCTCTTTCCCATCAAGTGCTAAGGGGTATTTTGCCCACCTTGCCATCCCCAATATTTTTCGGATGGGGAGGGGGGGGGGGGCAACTCCTTTTTCCCCGCCCTATCATTTCCCACCCCCATCCCCCGCTGACCTGTATTATCTAGCGAGTAGCACAGTGTTTACAAGACGTGTGTGTGTGTGTGTGTGTGTGTGTGTGTGTGTGTGTGTGTGTGTGTGTGTGTGTGTGTGCACACGCTATATGCGCAAGAAGAAAATGTCGACAAACAATAGCGATAAGATTTTTTTTTTAAGTATCATGTTAATCGCGTTGTGAATTGTATCTTGGCTTTTATGGGTGGAGATGAAATACCAGTCCTTCTACTAGATAACTCTGCTTCGTTCAACATCTTTGATCATCTTGTTCTTCTGTCTAAGCCTGAAACTCGCTTTTGGCGCCTGTGGAAACACTCTCCAGGGGTTACAGTCAACCTGAGTGAACGTAGCCAGTATGTCCCTGTTGATTGCTTCACTTCTTCTCAAACTCCTCTATCTTTTGGCGTTTCCCAGGGCCCAGTACTGGGTCATGTGTTGTTTGTTTTGTACCACCAAACCACACTCCAGTAGCGTCAAGCAACAGGCAGTATACCACCACATCTCTGAGACGACCGTCTGCTTCAGCCAAGTACGCAAACCGTCAGGCATCAACACACTCAAGCAGACATTTCAAGAATGTAGAGCTGACTTTGAAGTGTGGGTGACATAGAACAACTAAGAACTACACGATGACAAATCTAAAGGTTGGATCTTTACTAGCTCGTGCATCACACAGCCCTTGCCCTCTTCCATCAGTGTTGACTGAAGTGCACATCACTCTGTCACATAGTGCAAGAAACCTGGCTTTCTTCATGGAGTCTTCCCTTTCTATAAAACAACAGGTTCAGGGGAAATTTTCTTCTGTTTGTCTGTTTGTGGTTGTGTCTGTGTTGTGCGAGTGTGAGTCTCACTCACACAACCACACCCACATACGTATGCACTTACAGACCACACACATATAAATTAAGCACACACACACACATGCCATGATACACACACACACACACACACACACACACACACACACACACACACACACACACACACATATATATATATATATATATATATATATATATATATATATATATATATATATAAAAACATCCAAACAATATATATAATGCTGAACAATTAAGTAGTGGGGGAAAAACAAGTGCAGGTTAACAATTCTTCCATAATTAAAATATGACTTGGCAAAGATCTGAAGAAAAAAAAAAAAAAAAATTGAGGAAAATGGGGAAATATATGTTATGAATGCACACGCACACACATAACACCACAAATATACAGCAACCACATACACAAGCACAACATACATTCACAAACATTCTCCAGGCAAACCTCTACAAAAACCATCTTTAATGACAACAACAAAGTCACACCTGCACTTTAGTAAGGACAGGGCATGAACATCACTGAAACGTACTGTCCAAACACCGGTCTGAAAAACCTTTGTCTGATCAAGACTTCAACAGAGGTAACTGTCAATGTACCAACATGACCCGCATCAATAAGGGGTACACACTATACCCATTATGCAATGGATTAAAAAAAAACATGTCCAGAATATTGCTGGTCATGGACTCAAAACATTCTTTCCTTCTTATTTCCATCCAGACACAAGCATAATATGTGTTTTAAATTACTCATAGCCATCCAAAGATTGTGCGTGACTGGGGGAGAGAGAGAGAGAGAGGGAGCGAGAGAAAGAGAGAGAGAGAGGGTGGTGGTGAGTGAGTGAGATTGTGTGCATGCGCATGTATGCATATGAGTGTGTGTGTGTGTGTGTGTGTGTGTGTGTGTGTGTGTGTGAGGAGAGAGAGAGAGAGAGAGAGAGAGAGAGAGAGAGAGAGAGAGAGAGGGGGGGGGGCAGACAGACAGACAGCAGACAGACAGACAGAAGAGATGGAGAGTGAGAGTATGTGTGTCATTTTTTTATGTATATCTTTTGTGTGTCTATGTTACATGTCTATGTTTGCAGAATCACTGTTCTAAACGACATCCACAATCTTCACAATTTGAAACAGTTGGAAGGGACAGGAAACATCCACAATCTTCACAATTTGAAACAGTTGGAAGGGACAGGAAACATCCACAATCTTCACAATTTGAAACAGTTGGAAGGGACAGGAAACATCCACAATCTTCACAATTTGAAACAGTTGGAAGGGACAGGAAACCTTGTTTTTGTTTGTTGGTTTGTTTGTATCTGGTGAAGAATTCTTTGACATTCTGAGAGTGACAAAATTTTGTGTGTGTAGATATTGGTGAAATGCTTGACAAATACAAACATCGCTGAATCACACACACACACACACACACACACACACACACGCACTTTAAGTGACTTCTCACACATTGTCAGCCCACACGAGATATACACGTACATATGTACCATAATATATGACACACACATCTTTGTAACCGAGAACTGTTCCTCTCTTTCATCTCTCCCACATCTTCAACCACACTCACCCCTCCCTCACTCCCTCCCCTCTTCCACCCACCTGGCTCTGTCCTTCTGATCCTTGCCAAATCCCCTTTGGGATATGCGTGTCAAATCCCCCTTTGGGATATGCATGTCAAATCCCCCTTTGGGATATGCGTGTCAAATCCCCCTTTGGGATATGCATGTCAAATCCCCCTTTGGGATATGCATGTCAAATCCTCCTTTGGGATATGCATGTCAAATCCCCCTTTGAGGTATGTGTCAAATCCCCCTTTGGGATATGTATGAAGTCAGAACAACACAAAAACAACACCCTAGTGGGAAAAACAGTCTCGTCCAAAATGGAGAGAGAGTTTACAAGGAGCTGGGCTGTAGGGAGATCATGTCTGACGTGGATTCACCAAAGCTGGGGAAGGACAGGACTGAAGGTGGAGATCATGTCTGACGTGGACTCACCAGAGTCGGGGAAGGACAGGACTGAAGGTCACCAGTCTGTAAGATCATGTCTGACGTGGATTCACCAAAGTCAGGGAAGGACTGAAGGTCACCAGGCTGTAGGGAGATCATGTCTGACGTGGATTCACCAAAGTCAGGGAAGGACAGGACTGAAGGTCACCAGTCTGTAAGATCATGTCTGACGTGGATTCACCAAAGTCAGGGAAGGACAGGACTGAAGGTCACCAGTCTGTAAGATCATGTCTGACGTGGATTCACCAAAGTCGGGGAAGGACAGGACTGAAGGTCACCAGACTGTAAGGAGATCACGTCTGACGTGGATTCACCAGAGTCGGGGAAGGACAGGACTGAAGGTCACCAGGCTGTAGGGAGATCATGTCTGGCGTGGATTCACCAAAGCTGGGAGAGGACAGGACTGAAGGTCACCAGTCTACTGTTCCAAACAAGCAAAGATCCAAGATGATACTAACTGACCACCTGACCTTCTCTTCCTGGTAGCCATCCCTACTCCTAACAGTTTGTCTGTTAGAGTGCAATAGGTTGTGTTGCATTGTATGAGTGGGAAAGGGGGGGTAGAAGGGGGGGGGGGGGTAGGTTGGTGTGTTTGAATGTGGAGTGTGGGGTGGGGATGGTGTTGGGGAAGGGGTAGGGTAGGGGGTGTGTGGAGTGCTGTGTTTGTCTACGCATGCTTAAATGTATGTCTGAGAGTGTCTGGCATGAAAGTGTATGTCTGAGAGTGTCTGGCATGAAAGTGTATGTCTGAGAGTGTCTGGCATGAAAGTGTATGTCTGAGAGTGTCTGGCATGAAAGTGTATGTCTGAGAGTGTCTGGCATGAATGTGTATGTCTGAGAGTGTCTGGCATGAATGTGTATGTCTGAGAGTGTCTGGCATGAATGTGTATGTCTGAGAGTGTCTGGCATGAATGTGTATGTCTGAGAGTGTCTGGCATGAAGTGTATGTCTGAGAGTGTCTGGCATGAATGTGTATGTCTGAGAGTGTCTGGCATGAATGTGTATGTCTGAGAGTGTCTGGCATGAAAGTGTATGTCTGAGAGTGTCTGGCATGAATGTGTATGTCTGAGAGTGTCTGGCATGAATGTGTATGTCTGAGAGGTCTGGCATGAATGTGTATGTCTGAGAGTGTCTGGCATGAATGTGTATGTCTGAGAGTGTCTGGCATGAATGTGTATGTCTGAGAGGTCTGGCATGAATGTGTATGTCTGAGAGTGTCTGGCATGAATGTGTGTGTCTGAGAGTGTCTGGCATGAATGTGTGTGTCTGAGAGTGTCTGGCATGAATGTGTGTGTCTGAGGAGTGTCTGGCATGAAAGTGTATATCTGAGAGTGTCTGGCATGAAAGTGTATGTCTGAGAGTGTCTGGCATGACAGTGTATGTCTGAGAGTGTCTGGCATGAAAGTGTATGTCTGAGAGTGTCTGGCATGAATGTGTATGTCTGAGAGTGTCTGGCATGAAAGTGTATGTCTGAGAGTGTCTGGCATGAATGTGTATGTCTGAGAGTATCTGGCATGAATGTGTATGTCTGAGAGTGTCTTGAATGTGTATGTCTGAGAGTGTCTGGCATGAATGTGTATGTCTGAGAGTGTCTTGAATGTGTATGTCTGAGAGTGTCTGGCATGAATGTGTATGTCTGAGAGTGTCTTGAATGTGTATGTCTGAGAGTGTCTGGCATGAATGTGTATGTCTGAGAGTGTCTTGAATGTGTATGTCTGAGAGTGTCTGGCATGAATGTGTATGTCTGAGAGTGTCTGGCATGAATGTGCATGTCTGAGAGTGTCAGGCATGAATGTGTATGTCTGAGTGTCTTGAATGTGCATGTCTGAGAGTGTCTGGCATGAATGTGTATGTCTGAGAGTGTCTGGCATGAATGTGCATGTCTGAGAGTGTCTGGCATGAATGTGTATGTCTGAGAGTGTCTTGAATGTGTATGTCTGAGAGTGTCTGGCATGAATGTGTATGTCTGAGAGTGTCTGGCATGAATGTTTATGTCTGAGAGTGTCTGGCATGAATGTGTATGTCTGAGAGTGTCTGGCATGAATGTGTATGTCTGAGAGTGTCTTGAATGTGTATGTCTGAGAGTGTCTGGCATGAATGTGTATGTCTGAGAGTGTTTGGCATGAATGTGTATGTCTGAGAGTGTCTGGCATGAATGTGTATGTCTGAGAGTGTCTGGCATGAAAGTGTATGTCTGAGAGTGTCTGGGATGAATGTGTATGTCTGAGAGTGTCTGGCATGAATGTGTATGTCTGAGAGTGTCTGGCATGAATGTGTATGTCTGAGAGTGTCTGGCATGAATGTGTATGTCTGAGTGTCTGGCATGAATGTGTATGTCTGAGAGTGTCTGGCATGAATGTGTATATCTGAGAGTGTCTGGCATGAATGTGTATGGTTATGATTGGTTATGATATGTCAGTCTGCTCAGTTTGATTTTGATTCCTAGCACTGTGTTCTTTTTTCTTTTCTTTTTTTAAATCATCAATACAAATCTTGTAAAATCGCCAAGAACATACAGGTTTCTGAGAACGAGGCACCAACCCTGGTCACGGCAATGACATAGTCCAGCGAAGTGTACAGCTGGACCGTTACTATTTTCAATACAGCCCAAACCCTGCACAACGTACAATCCCCCTTGTGACCTTGCCGTTTGACCCCTCAAGGTCATGGACCTTGACCCGGTATGATATTCATCCCTCATGTGTTGTGCCTTAACAGTTTACTTTAAAGTCATGAAAGATCTGATTCTCTGTCTTTCAGTTCACTGAATGGATATTTTCTCTTCAGTCAGGTAAGGTAAGGCAATGTTGCTTATAGCCCAGCCGACCACAAAGGGCCATATCAGGGCTATCACCATGTTAAAATCAACTCTAAATCATTCATTCGCACAACTGTTTAAAATACATCTTCTAAAAACTCACCCGAAATTTTGTTAAAAACTTTCCACTGTAAAATCTCAGATCTGATGAAAAATGTTGATCTCTTTCAAGAATTCAAAGATTGCATCAGGCGGAACATCTCTGAACAAGACTTTCATGGAATCTGCTGTAAAATGTTTGCGTCTCGCATCATACAAGTTCCAACACTCTGAAAGAATATGTTTCATTGTGAGTGGCACATGACATGGAATGCACCACGGAACTTCTTCACTCTTTAAAAGGTATGAATGAGTAAAATACGAATGGCCCGTGTGCAGCCGGGACAGAACTGTTTCTTCTTTGTGACCACCTGAGGTGAATGAGAGGAACTCTTTTAGGTTTGGACAGATCTGAAAGAGTTTGTTATCTGTCTGTGTATTCCAGTCCTCCTGCCAGGGGTCTCTTCAGTCGTCTTGCCAGTTCTTCAGCTCCAGTTACTCACACAGGTCTCTTCAGTCGTCTTGCCAGTTCTTCAGCTCCAGTTACTCACAGGTCTCTTCAGTCATCTTGCCAGGTCTGTAGCTCCAGTTACTCACAGGTCTCTTCAGTCGTCTTGCCAGGTCTGTAGCTCCAGTTACTCACAGGTCTCTTCAGTCGTCTTGCCAGGTCTGTAGCTCCAGTTACTCACAGGTCTCTTCAGTCGTCTTGCCAGTTCTTCAGCTCCAGTTACTCAGAGGTCATCCCTTGCAGTCATTCAGTCAGGTGCAGAGCTCAAACTGTCCATCTTTCCAGGACAGCTACACCATCTGCTGGAGGAATGGAAATGCTGTCTCTACTTGTTCCTTGGGAAACCAATTTTTCACTGTGTCAATACAAGTTCTAATGAACAGTCTGCTTCAATTTCATGCCCCTCTCCCTCCCACCCTCCATTTCCCTCCCCTACCCTCCCTATTCCCATTCCCCAACCTTGCCCTACCTGTTTCCCTCAGAACACAACTCCAGCAGAGAGCAGTCTGATTCCAGGCGTGTTCCAGAATGGTGTCAGCAGCCCAGCAGAGAGCAGTCTGATTCCAGGTGTGTTCCAGACTGGTGTTAGCAGCCCAGCAGAGAGCAGTCTGATTCCAGGTGTGTTCCAGACTGGTGTTAGCATCACACACCCATGTGCTTGGTCAGTGTGGAAACGATCAATCTACTACGTGGGATCTCTGTGACTGTTCCAGTTCTCCTCACTGTGAGCACCTCACAACCACATCCTCTACTGCTGCAAGACACATCACTTACGTAATCAATGAAGTCTGCTGACTTACCATCATACCACTTGTCTCTTTATTCATGAAGGGCAAGTGGAAATATTTGGAGATAAAAGATCTTTTTACCTACTTGTCCCAAGGTCAAAACGAAATCATCTGGAAATTTCTAGCTCTGAAATATCAACAAGTTAAGTGTCCATAAGACCCGTTAGCCTCTTTGAGTTATCCACTGGAAATTTCTAGCTCTAATATATCAACAAGTTGTCCATAAGACCTGTTAGTCTCTTTGAGTTATCCAGAAGTCAGACTCTGAGTCTGGCTGGAGCCATTACAATACCCTTCCTTTGCCCAGCATGACAAGTTTCAAAAAAATGTTGCAATGCAATGTTTGTATGTACTGGGTCAGCCACATTCGAAATCTCTCAAGCAGACATTATTGTCTTGAGAGACATTGCAAATTCCACCAGCATCTCTGCTTTGAATGCTGAGTGGCTAGGACTGGCCATATCACCTGATCATTTTGTCCGCCCCCAATACAAAGCACACAAATCATGTCAGAGCCAGACATGAACACCTGTCTTTAAATGTGGTAAATCTGCTACAAACAACAGCATGCAGGTGTCTTGAACCTCCACAGTGAAAGACAGAAAGACAGCACAACACCTGTCTTTAAATGTGGAAGATCTGCTACAAACAACAGCATGCAGGTGTCTTGAACCTCCACAGTGAAAGACAGCACAACACCTGTCTTTAAATGTGCAAGATCTGCTACAAACAACAGCATGCAGGTGTCTTGAACCTCCACAGTGAAAGACAGCACAACACCTGTCTTTAAATGTGCAAGATCTGCTACAAACAACAGCATGCAGGTGTCTTGAACCTCCACAGTGAAAGACAGCACAACACCTGTCTTTAAATGTGGTAAATCTGCTACAAACAACAGCATGCAGGTGTCTTAAACCTCCACAGTGAAAGACAGCACAACACCTGTCTTTAATGTGGTAAATCTGCTACAAACAACAGCATGCAGGTGTCTTGAACCTCCACAGTGAAAGACAGCACAACACCTGTCTTTAAATGTGCAAGATCTGCTACAAACAACAGCATGCAGGTGTCTTGAACCTCCACAGTGAAAGACAGCACAACACCTGTCTTTAAATGTGGAAGATCTGCTACACACAACAGCATGCAGGTGTCTTGAACCTGCACAGTGAAAGACAGCACAACACCTGTCTTTAAATGTGGAAGATCTGCTACAAACAACAGCATGCAGGTGTCTTGAACCTCCACAGTGAAAGACAGCACAACACCTGTCTTTAAATGTGGAGGATCTGTTAGAAACAACTGAAGCTCCAAAATGGAAGGCAGCACATGCAAGAATTGTTCTTCTACTGGACTTATTGAAGGGAACTGCCTTTCCAAATAATACACACAAGCAAGACCTCCGGTGACATTACCTCCAAACCGCTATCCTGGCTCTCCATCCTAAGTAGCACCCCTACCTGTTCTGCTGCAGTCGCAGTACAGACAATCTACAGGGAGAGTGAAGGTCAAGCTGTTACCAGGCAACCCACCAGAAGAGACAATGTATTACTGGCGAGTCACATCGGTGGCGTTCACAGGTGTCTGTTCTGATCCCAAATACCCAAGACACCATGTACTAAGCCTTCTACTGATGGCAATAATCACTAAGACAGGGAGCCAGCGTGCATGACCAGCCCCTTCGGAGGGTGCCACCATGTCCATCTAAGGATGATTCCCATGAACTTGCTGATGCCCGTGACCCTCCAGAAGAGTTTCAGCACTGATCTTCAGCCTGCATGCATGAACGATCCTTCACTTGAGCCAGCCATACTCCCCCACCCCTCCTCCCTTCCTGAGCTCTCACAACACACAACCGGCAGACACAGACACGGTCTCTCTGGTCACAATGAGGGTCTCGCGTCAAGCAGATGAAGCACATGGTAAAATGGCAGTTCCATGGTCTATGATTCTGATCATGCCCATGCTCAAACAAGACCGTCCCTGAATTCTGAGTGCTAATGTCAAGATCAAATTTGGTGTGCTGTATGGGTTAACAATATTCCAACACACAGAAGACCTCCCATTGCTTCTTTTGAAGGGAGAATGAGGGGAATCTTTATTCGCATCATAACACTGTCAACCAGACAAAACATATCAACATACAAACATCCGCTTCACCCGTCCTAGACCATCAAGCGCTTTTGAGGGCGGAACTGCAGGAAGTCTTTGATCACTTGAGGAACAGACGCAGGCAACTTCTGCAAGTGATGCAGGCCTCGTGTGCCCATGGAGCTCCGTATGGACAGGCGGCAGTAATGGCTGAGGCTCTTCGGAGTTCCTGAAAACGTGAAATCAATCTAAACTAATATTCTATAATCATTTAACAATCATCAAACCCTTTCCTCTCTCATTGAGAAAAAAGAGCATGATTTTCAAACACAAACAGCTTGATAAACAAGTACCAAGAGAAGAGAAAGATAATGTTGCTTATAGCCCAGCCGACCGCAAAGGGCCACATCAGGGCTGGAGAGAAGAGAAAGATGATGTAAAATTATGTGGTGTAACAGCAGGTGAATATAATTTTGTGTAATAGCAAGTGAGTATCAATTTGTAGACAAATGTGTTAGATAAAATCATTTCAAAAATCAAATCATTTCAGAAAATCCTTTACATAGGCCTGCGTCTGATGGCAAACCAACAGCAGACCTCAGTCAAATGGCATAGTTTGCCATGCGGAGGCACCATACGGCAGCAGGGTTGCTGGATGAGTCAAATCTTAAATGAACCATGTCCCCAAATGAACCACATCTTCAAATAAGTCACATCCCCATAATGAACCATATCCTAAAATGAACCATGTCCCCAAATGAACCACATCTTTAAATGAGCCATGTCCCCAAAATGAACCATATCCTTAAATGAACTGTGTCCCCAAATCTGAAATGAACCATGTCTTCAAATGAGCTATGTCCCCATACAAACGCTGTCCCCAGTTGAACCCTGTCTCTGTGAAGGGCAGTAACCAGATCACTGCCCGACTCCTGTAGTGCCTCATGTGGATGCAGTTCTTTTACTTACAGAGCACGAGAGTAGCAGATGCGCGATCCAACATGACTTGTATGGTACCAACACACCCTCCCACTCCCTCTCTCTTGCCCACACACCAAAATACAATCTGCTTAAATAGTCCCCCGCATCAATATGTTACTAAACAACATGTGACAACTGAAAATCAAATCCATTGCATCAGAATGTTGTGCAACACAATGACACTACTACACAAACCAACACAAAGACCGCACCATTGTAGATCTCAACAGACAACAGTACCATACACCTTTCCTAATCTGCAAGGAAATCCAAAGTGCTTACTTCCCAGGACCGCAACAACCTCCTCAACGACACAGCGTTCTCCTCATTGCCTCGCACCAGGTCGTACGCCGTGCATCCCCGATTGTCCTCACTGTACACGTCGGCCCCATGTTCTAGCAACAAGTGTGCCATTGCCTCATCCAGCTGAGTGCACGATCGGTGCAGCGGTGTGGAATGAATGTAGGAGGCATTAACCTTGGCACCGTGACGAAGCAGAACTTCTGCTGACATCAGGTGGCCCCTGGCAGCGGCGATGTGTAGCGGCGTGCCGTAGAAACAGTCGCTGACGTTAGGGTTAGCCTCGTGGGCCAGTAGCACTTCAGCACATTCCCAACGGTCTGCGGACACAGACAGTGTTAACCTTAATGCATTCCCAACCTTAATGCATTCCCAACGGTCTGCGGACACAGACAGCGTTAAAGGTCTACTTTAGAGATTTTCGATAATTTGTTAAAAACAGGTCTACATGTCATATAACTACAGTATGGTATTCATTTTTCAAAAAAAGTCGCCGGAAGAATTTAATAGATAAAAAACGAGTTTTGCACACCTGTTCAAACCCCGCGCGGTAGACCGAAAACCGTGACATCACTTGATGGACTGGCCGTCAGCCGCGATCTACACAACAAGCCAACGCCAAGTGAAATCAACACGAGTTGCGATCCCTACAGCCTAAAAAGTCACGAGGGGGTGGCAGATATTGTGCTGTTGGCGTGTGCAGCAGCTCAGCAGGAGACGGATATTCTTTGCACACATTTCCATCTGATCCAGATACTCGAAAGAAGTGGATTCGGTTGGTGCAACCAAAGAACTATCTTTGGTGCAACCATGCCGGGCCACCAAGTTATTTTTACCACGTCAGTTCCAGCTGGACCACGGAAACAAGCTGTTCCGACAATTGCCGAGCCCGTTCGAGTGGATCAAAAACTTTGTCTGCATTGTGCGCGTATACTTTGAAGGTGGAGTGGTAAGCTCGTACAGATGAGTACGATAGTCGCACGTTTATTCTGTTCTTATCTATGGACAGATCACACTTGTTAAATTGAATGAACACGTTAAGGCTTGAGGAAGGAGAATCTCCGCTCGCCGTCCACGCGTGATCGCATCAAGAAGTCAGTCGGTAGCCTCCCTCAAGACTTCGGTAAAGTCCGTACGCCTTCGGAATGATGTGTTCGGGAGTCCAGCTGGAACTGAATAGCTCGTTTTCGTGATCCAGCTGGAACTGACGTGGTAAAAAGAACTTAGCGTTCAAACTGATAAGGTAACGGCCTTGCAGAAACATCCCCAGAGTCACATTGGCTGTCGCAATCATAGTCACTGCTTTTACATGATAAATTAAATACCGATCGGGATGTGCAAGAACCATCAGAATCGCTTTCTGTCACCGTTGGCTTGTTGTGTAGGTCGCGGCTGACGGCCAGTCCATCATGTGACGTCACATCCAAGAGTAGTTAAGCCATGCCAAGATTTAGTTGATTACCTCCCGTTTTCCTGATTACAGGTAAAAATGCCCACTTTCGCGGATCGATTTCGTGTGATCGGAGAGAATCGGATGTTTGTTTTATCAATTTATCAAAAATTTCATATTTCTGCATAAGCTGACCAATTATCGAAAACCTCTACAGTAGACCTTTAACCTTAATGCATTCCCAACGGTCTGCGGACACAGACAGTGTTAACCTTAATGCATTCCCAATGGTCTGCGGACACAGACAGTGTTAACCTTAATGCATTCCCAACGGTCTGCGGACACAGACAGTGTTAACCTTAAAGCATTCCCAACTGTTCGTGGACACAGACAGAGTTAACCTTAATGCATTCCCAACGGTCTGTGGACACAGATAGTGTTAACCTTAATGCATTCCCAACGGCCAGTGGACACAGATAGTGTTAACCTTAATGCATTCCCAACCGTCTGTGGACACAGATAGTGTTAACCTTAATGCATTCCCAACGGTCAGTGGACACAGATAGTGTTAACCTTAATGCATTCCCAACGGTCTGTGGACACAGATAGTGTTAACCTTAAAGCATTCCCAACAGTCTGTGGACACAGACAGTGTTTAACCTTAAAGCATTCCCAATGGTCAGTGGACACAGACAGTGTTATGTTAACCTTAAAGCATTCCCAACGGTCTGTGGACACAGACAGTGTTATGTTAACCTTAAAGCATTCCCAACGGTCTGTGGACACAGACAGTGTTATGTTAACCTTAAAGCATTCCTAATGGTCTGTGGACACAGACAGTGTTAACCTTAAAGCATTCCCAAGGGTCTGTGGACACAGATAGTGTTAACCTTAAAGCATTCTTAACGGTCTGTGGACACAGACAGTGTTAACCTTAAAGCATTCCCAATGGTCAGTGGACACAGATAGTGTTAACCTTAAAGCATTCCCAATGGTCAGTGGACACAGATAGTGTTATGTGAACCTTAAAGCATTCCCAACGGTCAGTGGACACAGATAGTGTTAACCTTAAAGCATTCCCAATGGTCAGTGGACACAGATAGTGTTATGTTAGCCTTAAAGCATTCCCAACGGTCGGTGGACACAGATAGTGTTAACCTTAAAGCATTCCCAATGGTCAGTGGACACAGACAGTGTTAACCTTAAAGCATTGCCAATGGTCAGTGGACACAGATAGTGTTATGTTAACCTTAAAGCATTCCCAACGGTCGGTGGACACAGATAGTGTTAACCTTAAAGCATTCCCAACGGTCTGTGGACACAGACAGTGTTAACCTTAAAGCATTCCCAACGGTCAGTGGACACAGATAGTGTTATGTTAACCTTAAAGCATTCCCAATGGTCAGTGAACACACACAGTGTTAACCTTAAAGCATTCCCAATGGTCAGTGGACACAGATAGTGTTATTTTAACCTTAAAACATTCCCAATGGTCAGTGGACACAGATAGTGTTAACCTTAAAGCATTCCCAACGGTCAGTGGACACAGACAGTGTTATGTGAACCTTAAAGCATTCCCAATGGTCAGTGGACACACACAGTGTTAACCTTAAAGCATTCCCAATGGTCTGTGGACACACACAGTGTTAACCTTAAAGCATTCCCAACGGTCAGTGGACACAGATAGTGTTATTTTAACCTTAAAACATTCCCAATGGTCAGTGGACACACACTGTGTTAACCTTAAAGCATTCCCAATGGTCAGTGGACACAGATAGTGTTAACCTTAAAGCATTCCCAACTTTCAGTGGACACACACAGTGTTAACCTTAAAACATTCCCAATGGTCAGTGGACACAGATAGTGTTATTTTAACCTTAAAGCATTCCCAATGGTCAGTGGACACAGATAGTGTTAACCTTAAAGCATTCCCAACGGTCAGTGGACACAGATAGTGTTATTTTAACCTTAAAGCATTCCCAATGGTCAGTGGACACAGATAGTGTTATGTGAACCTTAAAGCATTCCCAACTTTCAGTGGACACAGATAGTGTTAACCTTAAAACATTCCCAATGGTCAGTGGACACAGACAGTGTTAACCTTAAAGCATTCCCAACTTTCAGTGGACACACACAGTGTTAACCTTAAAACATTCCCAATGGTCAGTGGACACAGATAGTGTTAACCTTAAAACATTCCCAATGGTCAGTGGACACAGATAGTGTTAACCTTAAAGCATTCCCAACGGTCAGTGGACACAGATAGTGTTATGTGAACCTTAAAGCATTCCCAATGGTCAGTGGACACAGATAGTGTTAACCTTAAAGCATTCCCAATGGTCAGTGGACACACACAGTGTTAACCTTAAAGCATTCCCAATGGTCAGTGGACACAGACAGTGTTAACCTTAAAGCATTCCCAATGGTCAGTGGACACAGATAGTGTTAACCTTAAAGCATTCCCAACTTTCAGTGGACACACACAGTGTTAACCTTAAAACATTCCCAATGGTCAGTGGACACAGATAGTGTTATTTTAACCTTAAAGCATTCCCAATGGTCAGTGGACACAGATAGTGTTAACCTTAAAGCATTCCCAACGGTCAGTGGACACAGATAGTGTTATTTTAACCTTAAAGCATTCCCAATGGTCAGTGGACACAGATAGTGTTATGTGAACCTTAAAGCATTCCCAACTTTCAGTGGACACAGATAGTGTTAACCTTAAAGCATTCCCAATGGTCAGTGGACACAGACAGTGTTAACCTTAAAGCATTCCCAACTTTCAGTGGACACACACAGTGTTAACCTTAAAACATTCCCAATGGTCAGTGGACACAGATAGTGTTAACCTTAAAACATTCCCAATGGTCAGTGGACACAGATAGTGTTAACCTTAAAGCATTCCCAATGGTCAGTGGACACAGATAGTGTTATGTGAACCTTAAAGCATTCCCAACTTTCAGTGGACACAGATAGTGTTAACCTTAAAACATTCCCAATGGTCAGTGGACACACACAGTGTTAACCTTAAAGCATTCCCAGTGGTCAGTGGACACAGTGTTAACCTTAAAGCATTCCCAATGGTCAGTGGACACACACAGTGTTAACCTTAAAGCATTCCCAATGGTCAGTGGACACAGATAGTGTTATGTTAACCTTAAAGCATTCCCAACAGTCTGTTTACACAAATAGTATTTTGTTTGTGTCTTTTTTCTTCTTTTCCATGGTAAAAGACATTGTTAAAAAGTTAATATATATGTTTGGGAAAAAAGAAAAAGAAAAAAAGAAATGCGAGCACAATAGCGTCCGAAACTGCGAGTGAATTTGAGCCCTTTCTTTTTTTTTTTTTTGCCGTTACATGATTCAGATGCCCAACGCTCAATTTTTGACATAAAATGTCTTCATTTTAAAAGAGGAAGGGGGGTGGGGTTGGATGTTATCGTTTGTTTGTTTGCCAACATGACAGTGTTCTTGGCACAAAAACCAACAACAAAAGCTAGTGTCCATTTGTGTGATGATTGGGAAGAACTTTGACAGTTCAAAGCTAGATTCTACTGAAAACCTATTTAGAGTTCAACATGCTCAGTCTAAAACACCTGGTGCAGTTCAGCTTGGAAAAAACTAACAGGTGTGCAAAAAGGTGCACCTGTATTCTACATGTCCTCAAGTCAGAACTGAGGACAAACACTCCAACGCCAAGTACCCAGTTCTAGCGTCGAGCAGCAGAATAAAGTGCTGGGTGCCAGAGCTGAGCAGCATCACAGACTGTGAAGGCTTCACTCACAGCTGCACTGAAACTGGGCAAACCAGCAGGACATCAGGCCTTGTGGAACATCACACAGATGGTAACTGAAATGTCATCACAGAGAACAACCACAGGAGCTACTCAAGGCACGGAAGAAGCATCATCACCGTACAGGCATGCTGGATCCGATCCACTTCCCCCCTCTAACACATGCTGGATCCGATCCACTTCCCCCCTCTAACACATGCTGGATCCGATCCACTTCCCATCCTCTAACACATGCTGGATCCCATCCACTTCCCATCCTCTAACACATGCTGGATCCCATCCACTTCCCATCCTC
>CM031615.1:75473591-75476091 GCA_018398815.1 Conus ventricosus
TAACACATGCTGGATCCCATCCACTTCCCATCCTCTAACACATGCTGGATCCCATCCACTTCCCCCCTCTAACACATGCTGGATCCGATCCACTTCCCATCCTCTAACACACTCTGATCAGCACTGCCTCAGATCAGGACCGGCTTCATCCACAGTCATACCAGTGGAGGATCTCCACACTGGATTGACAGATGGTGAAGTAACACTGTCTGTGTTCTGAAGGGAGCATATTTTGTTTCAATTCCTGTTGTAGAAGAATCAAAATCACCATCACATCTCAGGCAGATTTGCAACATCTCCGCTATCAGCCCAACAATAATCTGGCATGAAGAGTTCATTTAAATAATGGTGAAGGATCACTTTTTTTTTGTTGTTCTTGGTTAACTGAAGCAGCTGACCATCCAAAGCGTTTTGCAACCAGCACAAGAACAACAGCTTTACAACCAGCAGCTTGGACAAGTCTTCCACTTTGGGGATGTGAACATTGTGAGGAGGAAGAGCGGGAGGAGGGGAGCATGGTGGGTATTTTCCTGTTTAATCAAACCCACTCAATACCAACATGAAATTACCATTATGAAATTATCATGCAACATGCTTAACCTGGCCTATTTCTGCTGCTGGACTCTCATTTGAACTGCGCTAAGGGCAATATGTTCCAGGGACACACACACACGCACGCACGCACGCACGCACGCACGCACGCACGCACGCACGCACGCATGCACGCACACACACACACACACATACACACACACACACACAGACACACACGCACTCACACACACACACATTCACACACACACACATACACACACACAGACACACACACATACACACACACACACACACACACACACGCACACACACATTCACACACACACGCACACACACACATACACACACACAAACAAACACACACACACACACACACACGTTTTGAAACAGATTCCTAAGTAAAGGATTTCTCGTTGAAACTGGAAAACCTCTATCCTTAAACCATGGTGACATTTGACCTCGGAGCTTTTCTATGGGAGTGTGACCCATTAACCTTTGGCTATTCAGCCTGGTGGGTGCATGATACCAAAGCTGAAAATGATACCGTCATCGTTTTCATCTCCTTCATACCAAAGCCATGCCAGCGAGGCCAAGGTGTCCGAATTCCGTCCCCCTGCCCAGCACCCAGTGTGTTCACTGGTATGAAGCTCAACACCAGCTATAGGTTTCAGGTGCAGGGTTTTGTTTGTTTGTGTTTAAATATTTCTCAGTCCTACAGGCTTCAAACTAGCAGAAAGCTGAACACATCTGTGAAAGGTCTTGTAACTGATATCAGAGTGTGAGGGTTACTGACACATTTACTGGAAAACAGCCTGCGCGAATGTATGGTGGCTTAAAACAGCAGAGCTGACAACAGTTTGTACACATTAAAGTGCATACTGGGTTTTCATATTTAAAAAAATATTACGTTTTTCAAACCTTCAGGTAAACTATTTTAGCACTTTCATTAGACCTAACTAAAAATTTGGGGTGGATTCAAGAAACAACAAATGAATCTATCATGTTTTTTTTTCACCTGATTTCTTTCAATGTGCAAAGCATGTCTGCAAGTACATCAACATTTTGCTTCGGACAAAATAGCATAGGGCCCCTACTGATTGGTTGACAAACAACTCCTCTCTGACACACTAATGAAGGGAAATACATGGGAGGCACATTCCCTGCTTACACTGTCAGAGATTGTTTCATTTCTTCAGCGGCAGTAGTCAGCCTATCACACTCCTTGCTCACACTGTCAGAGATTGTTTCCTTCAGTGGCAGCAGTCAGCCTATCACACTCCTTGCTCACACTGTCAGAGACTGTTACATTTCTTCAGCAACAGCAGTCAGCCTATCACATTCCTTGCTCACACTGTCAGAGACTGTTACATTTCTTCAGTGGCAGCAGTCAGCCTATCACATTCCTTGCTCACACTGTCAGCGGCTGTTTCATTTCTTCAGCGGCAGTAGTCAGCCTATCACATTCCCTGCTTACACTGTCAGCGGCTGTTTCATTTCTTCAGCGGCAGTAGTCAGCCTGTCACATTCCCTGCTTACACTGTCAGCGGCTGTTTCATTTCTTCAGCGGCAGTAGTCAGCCTGTCACATTCCCTGCTTACACTGTCAGCGGCTGTTTCATTTCTTCAGCGGCAGTAGTCAGCCTGTCACATTCCCTGCTTACACTGTCAGCGGCTGTTTCATTTCTTCAGCGGCAGTAGTCAGCCTATCACATTCCCTGCTTACACTGTCAGTGGCTGTTTCATTTCTTCAGTGGCAGTAGTCAGCCTATCACATTCCCTGCTTACACTGTCAGCGGCTGTTTCATTTCTTCAGTGGCAGTAGTCAGCCTATCACATTCCCTGCTTACACTGTCAGCGGCTGTTTTATTTCTTCAGCGGCAGTAGTCAGCCTGTCTCCTGTTGATACAGACTGTGCACTGTGACCTCTGACTGTCAACTCACCACAG
>CM031615.1:75481091-75556091 GCA_018398815.1 Conus ventricosus
AAAACAATGTTCTTTTTTTTATTTTCTGTCTTCTGTGTCATGTTCCATGGCCTCTCAAAGTTTAGATATATGTACTGCATCCACGCTGCTCATTCCACCGTCCCCTCATACACAGTCACACCAAGGTAAATGCTGTTGCTGTCTCAGTGCCAACAGCCTTGCCGTGGTCGGAGGGCTTGCGTGATCCAGTGATCTTTTAGGCTTTGCTGATGGGGGCATCAATACTCAGCTAGATGGTTAGTTGTTATGAACGCTTCTAGGCCTGTATAGCCAAGTTGCTGACTGGCCAAGCATTACGTGGTAGGAATTGATGCCCCTGGTAGGGTCTCCCATGTCAGAAAGGTTAGGAGTGAGGGCCCAGACAAATAGTAACCCACCTTTTTCCTATTCTGTCTTCTTGTTTTCTGCCTTCCTTATTTGGCCCTTTTCTATCTTCGTCTCCCCTTCAAGTCTTCTTTTACACACTCCTTTTCTCTCTGTGGTCTCCTTAAGATCCGCCGCGTTTGCCGTGCGGTGCGACCTGTGTCGGAGGGGGATGAGATCCTGGTGATTGAGAGGGCCAGCGCTCTCAACACATCACTTTGGCTCGGACCTCTCCTAGACAGGAAGTACACTTTGGCCCGGGTGTACTAATCGGCTCCCCTTTTTGGGGCTGGGTCAAGACAGACAGTTCCCCTGCTGGCCAAGTAAAACCCCTGCAGTGCTCAGCTCTCTGTCCCGGGAGTTGAGCATGATCAGGGGGGATAAGGTTGGTAGTTTCTGTTTGTCGTATATCTCTCCCGAAGCCTGGAAGGGGTCAAGACATTGATTTCTTGGCCCTGGCCCCTTAGTTGGACTCCAAGGTGGGTGGGTAAGGGAGCGATGAATCACAATAAACTAAATATGACTTCATTAAAAAACATTCCCCCCAAAAGGAAGAGGAAGGCAGCATCCCCTATTTCAGGGGATTGTGAAACAGACAGTGACTCCGATACCGAAGTTAGACAGAAGACAGGTTTTTTGGGCTTCCTGGCTCGTGATGAAGGGGACGGAGCAGGAAAGACCCCTTTCAGCTCTGAGCCCGTTTGCCATTCAAAAGGGTTTTCAGGTTATAGCAGGTGACCCTCGGTCCATCAAGAGGTTGAGAAATGGCTCATTTCTCATTCAATGTAAATCCCAAAAGCAATCTGAACAGCTGCAGAAGGCAAAAAAACTTGTGGATAGGGAGATCAGGGTGACTCCCCATAAGCAATTAAATTCATCCAAAGGTGTGATTCGATGCAGAGATCTAACGGGTGTTTCAGAGGCAGAAATAAAAACGGAGCTGGCGTCCCAGGGTGTGACGGAGGTGCGCAGGGTGACGGTCAGGAAGGTTCAGAGAGAGTGGCCACCAACACCCTCTTTCTGACCTTCTGCAGCCCTGTGCTGCCTCCGGTCATCAAAGTTGGTTACCTAAATGTTCATGTTCAGCTATATGTGCCGTCCCCATTGAGGTGCTTCAGGTGCCAGAGGTTTGGCCATGTCAGGGACCGCTGTTCTGGGCAGGAGGTATGTGGTATTTGCTGCAAGGCAACCCATGATGGGCCGTGTCATGATCCGGCACATTGTGCTAACTGCGGTGGCGACCATCCCTCCTCTTCACGAAACTGTCCCCTTTGGATTCAAGAATCTGCTATACAACGAGTTAAAACGGAAAAGAAGATCTCATTTTTTGAAGCCGGAAACAGGTTGTGGGCAGTCAGACGCCGACAGCTTCTTCCTATGCTTCGGCTGTCAAGAAAGCTCCCATAGTTCCTACTCGGTCAGTCTGCTGCCAGACTGATGAATTCATGTTTTCGAAGACATTGCAAGTAAGATCTGTCAGTTCTGGTGGTAGCAAGTCTACCACCTTCCAACCCAAAAAGACTGCCCCTGGTGGAGGCAAAAAATCCGCCACCCCTCAGACTGCCCAGCAGTCTACAACATCTGCTGCTGGGCAGATGAAAAAACAGCACCCGCACCTCGAACTCCCATGTCCAGTGCCCTGGGGGCAAGGGAGTTCAACAACCCAGTGTGGAGATGGTGGAGATGAAGAAGAAACCTCCACCATCTCCCAAATCCAGACCTTTTCGCCTGTTGGCAAGTCTGCCAGCAGGTCTGTAGACCAACACTCTCCTGTGAAACTAACTAACAAGTTCACTCCATTGGAAGCAGATGTTGAGGAGGAGATGACCTGATCTCTCTCCTTTTCGCCCTCTGCACCATGGAGAGTACAATATTCCATTGGAATATCCGTGGTCTAAATTCCAACTTCGAGGAGCTGCAGCTTCTGTGTCAATCCATAAAACCTTCCATCGTGGCTCTTCAGGAAACTAAAATTCAAAGGCGAAGGAATTTTCCCTTTTGGTTTAATTTTTTCCCAACCGGCAACAACCTCCCCCTTTGGGGACTTTGGGGGTTTTTTGTTTGTTTTTAACCCTTCTGGTATATTTGGCCCTGGTCTACCCCCCTTAAAGGAGTGCCAATTTCCCTTCCCAAACTGTAAAAACTGGTTCTTCTTTAATTTTTCCTAAATTTTCCCGGGGGTTTTTGGCCCCCGTTCCAGGACCTTTTTTCCAGGCTGGATAGAAAAATTCCTAACCTTTTTTGGCTTTTTTGGGTGTTTTTAAAAACCCCTAAAAAACCCCTTTTTGGGGGTTAATTTCAGACGAAAATTCCAAAAGGGGCCCGAAAAGGGTCCTTCGGATTTGGAGGGGTTTTTCCCAACGGGGAACCCCTAAAAACTACCCCCAATTCCTTCCACGGGGGGCCTTTTTGGGTTTTTTAAAAATTTTGTTCTTTTTTCCCCCTTTGCTTTTTCTGGATTTTGGTGGTTTTTTAATCTCAGGGAAACCCATTTTTGGTTTGCAAACGGGGCTTTTGAACACTTTTCTGTTTTCGCTTCTAAATTTGTAAGAAAAGCAAACCCGGGACTTTTGACTTTTTCCTAAAGTTCCAAAATTTTTTTTCCCTTTCCCAAGTGGGATAGCAGAATCCCGCCTTTTTAATCAAATGGGCCAAGGCCTTGGGTTCCCCATGTCTTTAAAAAAACCCCCCCCCAAAGGGGCCCAAAAACCCTGGTTAAATTTCAGCCTGCAACAAAAAAACCCCAAAAGGTGAAAAGGGCCCAGGTTTTTCAAAAACCAAAATCGCTTGGGGTCCCAAACCCTCGGATATAAAAAATTTTTCCCACCCCAAGGGGGGCGGCAGGTCCAGCGGGGGGGGTTTTGGTTTTTGGGTGGAAGTCCGAAAACCCCGAAAGTTGCTCAAAACCCCATGGAATTTGTTTTAATTTTTAATTTACCGGGTTAGCTGTTGGTAATTTAACGTTATTTCTTTTCTTTTTTTTAAAACGAAATTGTTTTTTAAAACCCTTTCAGGAAAGGGGGTTTATTTGGTTTTCAAGATCCCCCCGGGGTTTTGGGTTCCCGGTTCTTTTAAAGTTCAGTTCATTTTCCCTTCGTTCATTTGGGAAACTTTGAACCCTCAAAAGCTTTTTGTGTCCCAATATCTTTTTTCCATAAACATTTGGTTGCTTTTGCATTTTTTGCTAAAGGATATTTTTTTTAATCTATTCTATTACTTTATTTCTACAATCAAATTGAGTTTTAAAAAATTTTTTAATCGCGTTATTTTTTCCGGGAAGGGTTTTTTTAAAAAGTTTCAAACCCTTTTGCTTTTTTAAAGTTTTCTATTTTTCCTTGCTTTTTCCCAAATGGGGACAGGAACAAAAATTTTCCCTAGCACCCCGTTTAATTTTAAAAATTTTGGGATTTTTAAATGTAGACCCCTTTTTATTTTCCTTTTTTTGCGGGTTTTTTAAAACTTTTTTCAACCTGAACCATGTTAGTCCCCTTTTGTGCCCCGTGCGAGTACTTTTTTACGTTATTATGGCCCCAGATTTAAACCCCCTGATTTCAATTAAATTAAAAATTAGTACGTGATAAAGGAATTTTTTGTTAAAAGATTTAGACTTTGGGGGGTTTAATTTTGGGTTTTTTTTAACCCTTGTCCTATCGGGAAAGGACATTAAAACTCTTCCTGGCCCGGCCCACCAAAGTAAATACCCATGCGGGGGTTTCCCTTTTGGAGCCCAAAAGGGAAACAAAAAGCAGTTGCCTGTGGTCTGCAATTCATGGTATCACACTAAATGTAGGGTTAAAAAAATTTTCAGCATTTTATGAAGCATTTTTGAAAATAGTGAAAATTTTCATGGACTTTTTCCCTGCGGGTTCCCCAAACTTTAGTTCAAGACTTTTTGGGTTTTCTTTTGAAATTGCAGCTCGAAAGAAACCGTTTTGACCCTATCTCCCCAAAACCTTTCCCCAAAAAAAAACTTAAAATTTTTTGTCCAAAATTTTAGCATCCACCCTAAATTCAAAAAACTGATAAAAAACCCCAAACCCAAAAAGTGCAAGGGCCCCAAAATTTAATTAAGAGAAAAAAAAACCCTTAAAATGCATAGTCGTAAATTTTAAATTCTTTTTTAAAGAAAAAAAGGAAATCAGTAATTTATTCACGAAAAAAAAATTTGGGGTTGAAATTTGGGAAAACAAAATTTGGTAAAAAACTGGAACACCCAGTAGTGAACTTTTAAAGGGGGAATTTTGATATTTATAAAAAGGATAGACTTAAAAAAAGGAGGTGGGGGGGGGTCTTGTTTTGCCATTAGGAAAAATTTAGCCAGGGAGTTTTTTTTTTAAAGGCAAAAATGTGAAAGTTTTTTTTTGTAGGATTTTTTTAAAGGGAATAAGAGACCTGTCATTTTTGGGATCTTTTTTACAGACCCCCCGGGACCAGAAAAAAATTTGAATTTTTGGGTTATTTCCCAGGACATTTCCATTTTTTTGGGCCCAATTTGGAAGGGGCAATATTATGGTTTGGGTGGAGACTTTAATTTACCGATTTTGTTTGGGGTGAAGGTGCCATACTTGGTAATCAATAAGTAAAAATATTAATAAATCAGTTTTTTGATGCCACCAAAGACCTTGGAGAATACAGGCAGTTTAATCACCAACTCGTGGGGAAGGCATTCTGGATTTATTTTTTACCAATTGTCCAGGTGCTTTAGGAAAACAGGAATTAATTGCGGCCGGGTGATCTTTACATTTTTTTTTTTAGAGAGGAATTTTTTAACCCTTTCGGGAAAAAAAACCCCCCAAAGTTCCTTTAGAATCTGGGGAACCCGCAGATTTACCAAAAAATTTCGAGGGGGGTATATAAATTTTAGTTTGTCTTTTTTTGAGGTCCCATAGGTTAAAAATAAAGTCAGTGATCTGTGGGAAGTGTATAAAAACTATTTTGGAAAATTTATTATGGATGACAACATACCCCACTAAAAAAAACTTCAAACCAAAAACCCCCAGCCCTGGATTACTACTAAAACTAAAAAGTTTGTTGAGAAAGGGAAAAATGTTTTTTTTAAGAAATTGAAATACATCCTAATTCAGAAAGATTATGGGTTTGGTTAAAATATTAAGAGAAGGTGTAGGAGAGAATGTAGACTTGCTCACTCCCTTTTTGTTAATTCGATTATTTCGGAAGGTGTCATCAAACAAGAAAATTATGGTTTTTTTACTAAAGGGGGTAAGAGACAGGGGCAAAATTGGGATTCCCGACCGAGAAATAACCGAAAATTAAAAAACGGGGCCCCGAAGGGGGAAAACAAACTTATAAAAAAAGCGTTTTGTTCGTTTTTTCAAATCCCAAAAACTTTAATAACGTTAGGGCTAAAGGTGATGATAAAAATCCCCCGAAATGCAAAAAAATTTATAAACAAAACAGGGGGTATTTAAGTTAAATGACCAATTTTCAATGAAAAAAAAGGTTTTTTCCCCCGGGGGGTTCCCGGGCCCAAAACTCTTAAAAAATTTTGTGCCCAAAGGGAAATTTAGTGAGGTTTTACCCCAAATTCTTTCCCCAAACTTCATGGGCCAGGGTGAGTATACCTGATGAGTGGCGAGATGCGAGCATTTTTTCCCTTAAATTTTTAAAAGGGGGACAAAACCCAAAAACGAGAATTATTTGACCTGTATCTCTTACATCCATATAGCCCAAAATTTTTGAAACATAATATTTGTAGCATAATGGACCATTTTGGGCAAATATGATTTTTTTTAAAAAACGCCAATGGTTTTAGGGCAGCGGGAAGGGGTTGTGAGGGCTCAACTTATTAAAAATCTCAAAGATTTTTGTAACGTCTTAACAACAGACAGCAAAAAGATGGGAATTTTTCCCTTTGATTTTTTTAAAACCCTTTTTAAGGTTGACCATGAGGGGCCTTTCTGCTTAAAATTTTTAAACATTGGCATTGGCGGGGTTTTTTTTGCTAAAAAAAGGGCTAGATCATTCCCCGTTTGGGGGAACGCAGAAAATTGTTGTGGAAGGGTCGGGATCCCCCTTTTAAAAAAAGGGGCTTGGGGAGGTGTTCCCAGGGAATGTTTGGGGCCCCGGGTTTTTTTTAATTTATTAAATGAATAAGTAGAAAATTTTTCCCCTGGAATACTATAAAAACTTTTTGCAGTACGTTTTGTATATAGAAAAAATCAGAAGAAGAATGATACAGCATTCTACAAGAAGGGTCTAAACGTTTACGAGTGGGAAAAGAACTTGGGAAAAAAGGGTTTCATCCTCAAAAAAGCCAAGTGTTGCGTTTTTTTGTAAAAAACGCTCCCTAATTTGATCAGATTATTTTTCCCTAATTCTTTTTTTTAAAGAAAAATCTGCAAAATATTTTGGCGTGATTTAGATAGCGTCTCAAAAGGGGAAAAAACATTACAATTTAGTATGTAAGAAAGCAAATTTAAAATTTAGCTTTCTTTTCCCCAGGGAAAATTTTTAAAGGGGCCCCAAAAAAGGGTTAAAAACGACTGTACAAAAAAATGGTTAGCCAGTACTGGATATGGTTGCTCAGTTTGGGATCCTTACCATCTAAAGGACATTGATAACCTTGAAAAAGATTCAGAAGAGAGCAGCACGGTTCGTAACAGGAACCACATCAGAGAAAAGGGGAATACTAGGAAGAACATGAGGAAATTAGAATGGAAACCCTTAGAAGAGAGAAGAGCTTTTATTAAACTTAACACCTTTTTCAAAGGCAGAGCTAAAGTAATTGATATTCCAATGGAACAACTAGTAATTGAATAAAAGTAGCACCAGGAGTGGCGGTCAGTGTTATACCATACCTGCATCAAATATTGACAGCCACTTACATTCTTTTTATCCCAGTTCTGTACGGCTGTGGAACTCACTGCCGGGTGCCATCAAGATTGCCACAAATGCAATCTCTTTTAAAAAACAAATTGATACAACAGTTTTGAGATCTGCATATTGATGTTTTTCTATTTTTTACTTCCCCAATATTTTACTGTTAACTGGGCCTGAATTTGGCCATTGCTTTTAACTTCTTGAATATCGAGTGCGACCCCTTGTTGCCAAATTTGCTCCGGGGGCCCAACAGTCTGAGTCGCATTATTTTATGTTATTTTATTTTACTTTTTAACATGCGCGCTGGTGACCTACTCGTTTTGAGTGAACCAGTATTTTAGGAAGAAGAAGAAGAAGAAGACACACTTTTAAAATCAGTAAACGTCGGTCCTGGAGAAGCTTCTGCTCCAGGCTGACATCGAAAACTTCCAAGAAAAAAGTGTGGAACATCATTAAGAAAATCAAAGGGAAGAACACCTGTCCCACTGTGAACCATCTCAAGTTTTCGGATTCTTTAATAACAGAGAAGAAAGCAGTTGCTAATCTGCTTGCTTCAACCATTGAAAAGAATTCCCCCTCTTCTAAAAAATCAGCCACTTTTGTCAAAAACAAACCCCTAAAAGAAAAATCACCCTGCAACTTTTCATCCGACAACATGGAAGACTACAATCTTCCTTTCACGTTAAACGAGCTGAAATCTGCCTTACTCTCTTGCAGCGATTCCTCTCCAGGGCCTACGATACCACCTGGAAGTCGGGGGATACTTCATGATCTCCACGATCTGGGTTTTCGAGGTCATCTTCCTCATTTTATTCAAAATTTTTTGGCAGAGCGACAATTTCAGGTCCGGGTTGGCACCACTCTCTCTGATGTCCACGAGCAGGAGTTGGGTGTTCCACAGGGGAGCATACTGTCTCCTGCCCTCTTTAGTATTAAAATCAACAACATTGTTCAATCAGTTCAGCAGGGTTCAGACTGCTCATTGTTTGTGGATGATTTTGCTGTCTACGCAACTGGAAGCCTGTACCCGAGTGTCCAGCGCAGGCTCCAGCTTTGCGTAGATAAAATCCATCGGTGGGCGGATGAAAACGGTTTCACCTTTTCTCCAACAAAGACGCAGTGTAAATTTACTTCCATAATTTCCGTCAGTTTTTTCAAGATCCTGAAATTCAGTCGGGAAATTTCCCATTCCAGCTGTTAAAGAGGCCAAATTTCTGGGAGTTATTTTTGACAGAAACTCAACTTTCTCAGCCATATTAAAAACCTCAAAACTGCTTGCCCAGAAAGCACTGAATATTCTGCGGGTCGTAGCGCACACCGACTGGGGCGCTGATAAGAAAACTTTGCTGCACCTCTACAGAGCCTTGGTCCGTTCCAAACTGGACTACGGTTGTGCTGTCTACGGCTCCGCCAAAACCCTCTTACCTCAAACTCTTGGACCCTATCCACCATCAAGGGCTTTGTCTCTGTCTTGGAGCGTTCCGCAAACCCCCCTGTGTACAGCCTGTACGCAGAGGCGGTGTGAACCTTCATTGTCCAACCGCAGGCTGAAACTGTCTTTAAATTATTATATCCGACTGTTCTCAGAACCGCAGAATCCTGCCTATGACTGTGTCTTTGACCCTCCGTTCCAAAGTAAGTTTGAAAACAACCCTAAATGTATTCCGCCGTTCGGTCTTCATATGCAGCCTCACGTGCGGAATGCAGGTCTAGACCTGGGAGTAGTTTCCGATTTTTCCAAGTTTCCGGATCAACCTCCGTGGACCTTTTTCACACCAGAGATTCGTTTCGATCTTGCAGCTTTTCGCAAAGAGTCTACCAGCTCTCTGGCGTACAAGGCTCTGTATGCTGAGCTCTGTTCGAAATTCCCATCCTATCAAAAAGTTTTCACTGACGGTTCCAAGTCTGAGGATGGAGTGGCCTGTGCAGCCTACTGCCCTGGGGCTCCTTCTCAGATACTGTTGGAACATATACATTCAGATGCTTCTGTCTATTCCGCTGAACTTACTGCTCTGGTTCTGGCTTTGAAGATAATCTCACATTCTTCGAAGAGGGACTTTCTAGTTCTGTCGGATTCGCTGTCAGCTTTGGAAGCCATAGCTGGCCGCAACCTTCAGCATCCAGAACTTTTATTATTTTTTGAACTTTTTAGCAAGTTGAAAGCGGACGGTTACAACATTACTCTTGCTTGGGTTCCTGGTCATGTTGGCATCGGCGGGAACGAAATGGTTGATCGTTTAGCCAAGAACGCCACAAGAGAGAAACTGTCCAACGCTTATATCCCCTGCTCAGATGTGAAACCCAAAATTAACGATTATGTGAGAGACCTCTGGCAGGAGGATTGGAACGCACAGACGAATAACAAACTCTTTCAGATCCGTCCAAACCTTAAGGACTTCCTCCCATCTACGTCGGGTGGTCGTAAAGAGGAAACGGTTCTGTGCCGGCTGCACACCGGCCATTCGTATTTTACCCATTCTTACCTTTTAAAGAGTGAAGAAGCTCCGTGGTGCATTCCATGTCATGCGCCACTCACAATGAAACATGTTCTTTTAGAGTGTTGGGATTTGCACGATGTGAGACACAAACATTTTACAGCGGAGTCCATGAAGATCCTGTTCAGGGATGTCCCGCCTGATGTGATCCTTGAGTTTTTGAGAGAGATTAACATTTTTCATCTGATTTAAGATTTTACGGCAGAAAGATTTTTAACAAAGTTTCTGGTGCGTTTGTAGACGATGTCATTTAACGAGATGTATGAAAGTTTTTTTTTTTTTTTTTTTTTGTTTTTTTTTTAATATGACTGGTGAGTTGATTTTAACGTGGTGACAGCCCTGATATGGCCCTTTGCGGTCGGCTGGGCTATAAGCAACATTATCTTATCTTATCTCCTCTACTGATGACATAAATACACATTATATGTAAGGCAATCACAAGGCAACCCACCTGAGTCACTTCAGTGGTGTTTAGTGGTGACTTCTAGTTCTACACCCTTACTTGTCTACAATGACGGCTTAACCTTTACTGGAGATCCCTTACAATACAGGTCTCTCACAACTCATACATTTCACACAGGATTTGTCTATAATAAAGAGTACTGGTCAGGTTTCTCACAACCCATACATTTCACACATCATTTGTCTATAATAAAGAGAACTGGTCAAGTTTCTCACAACCCATACATTTCACACAGAATTTGTCTATAATAAAGAGTACTGGTCAGGTTTCTCACAACCCATACATTTCACACAGAATTTGTCTATAATAAAGAGAACTGGTCAGGTTTCTCACAACCCATACATTTCACACAGAATTTGTCTATAATAAAGAGTACTGGTCAGGTTTCTCACACCCATTAATTTTACACAGCATTTCTCTTTAATAAAGAGAACTGGTCAGGTTTCTCACAACCCATACAGTTCACACAGGATTTGTCTTCGATAAAGAGCGTCAGTCTTGGAAGACTCAGATCACTCACAGAAGGTGAACACATTAAACCATACAGCCTCTGTGAAATGTACAGGTCCTAAGTGTTTAGTCAAAAGTGATGTCTGGTAAATGTCATAGTGTACAGGTCCTGAAGGGCTTGCATCATCACAAGAGTATCGTTCCAATTATTTTTTACTTTCATTAACTAAGAAAAAGAAAAACTGCTAAACAAATTTTAAAAAGATAAATGTTTTTGATGAAGAACTACAGTTTCACAGGCATGTCTTGAATAGTTCCAGAGAAATCGCCTTTTTGTTGTGTCTCCTGGCTGTGTGCCAGCCAGGAAGAGGCAACACAGGCGAGCATCCCACCATCCCTCTCCTGTTCACCCCTCTGCATCCATCCAGTGACAATGCCACACACAACAACCCTGAAATGAACTCCCACAGCAGTGTCACATTTAAGCATGATGAATACCGTTTCATAAGACAGCAACTATTTGAATTCAAAATTCCAGTTAATAAAAGATATTCTGAGCTGACTCTTCACAGTAATAAATCTTTAAATTGTTACTGCCAGATTTGTAGCTTACAACTTTAATTGGTTCTAACGAAGGGGTGTCACAGAACAGCAGGATGAACTAACGAAGGGGTGTCACAGAACAGCAGGATGAACTAACGAAGGGGTGTCACAGAACAGCAGGATGAAACAATGAAGGGGTGTCACAGAACAGCAGGATGAACTGGCAAGCGCGGCAGTTCGGACAGGTCAAGATGCTGGTTTCATATCGTTTCAGAAACTTTTGGACAAGATCATCAGAAGAGTTTTTACATGAATAATTCTGTATGTGGAAGAGGCTCTGGGAACAGTATCTTAAAAATTAAACCTATGATCTCCAAACCTCCATGCCTCTAGTCCTCTTGTATATTTATCTCGTGTTACAGAGAGGGATCTCGGCATTTTAAATGCAGAAAAGAATCAAGTACATTATCAACCACCCAAAACCTTTTGCTTTACAATATAATTACAGGTTTGAACTTCATTTCACAATATTTTGGAACTGATATCAAGCATGAAAATATAAGTACTGAATTAGTTATTGTTGCTTTTCATTGATGAACAAGATGTGCCTGTACACATGCACACACACACACGCACACACACACACACACACACACACACACACACACACATGATAGTGGCTAAGAGAGGGTGCATGTTTACCTGAAACCTTATGAAATCTTGTGTAACCATGCAGAACTTTCTGAAATCCTGCAAAATCTAATATAAATCTGCTACATTAATGTGCATCTCTGATCATTGTGTTGTATTGTATCATATAAAAAAAAAGGAAAAAAAAAGTTTCTGTTTTTCCACATAGAGCTGTGAGTGATCCATGAGTAAAGACTGTAATAATGATCACTCGAAAACAAGAAATCGTAGCAGAGCAGACGAACCTTTACTCAGCATCTGTTTTTCAACAATGGTTACCTATGACGCAACTTCCTACACAAATTGCTGTGTAACTTCCTGTATCCATAGATACACATACGACACTACACAAACTAAAACAAGACTTCAGTTCAGTACAAGGGGCATTTGTTCATAAAGGAGTGAAAGGGTCAATCTAAACCAGCTAAGCTGGTCTGTCTTAATCCTTCCTGTTTCAATGGATCTTTCCTGAGTTCTGAATCACATCAATAGCAGTGTTCTCCTAAGTTTTCTTCATCACTCAAGTCATGAAAAATGCACACATGCACTGCAGTTTGCACACAGATCTCACACCCTTGACAAGAGTCCTCACTCATGAGACCTCTTTCTTAAGTTGTGGCCACCAGGGTGAAGGTATATATTACAGACTAATGTAGCTTCAACCTTGTGATCTTTTAGTCTAAGATTGGCTGGTTGGAGGTTAAACTGCACACACACACACACACACACACACACACACACACACACACACACACATGACAACACATCAGTGGAGAGAGAGTAAGGTAAGGTAATGTTGCTTATAATCCAGCCAACCGCAAAGGGCCATATCAACTCACAAGTCATTCATTCACACGACCCTTTAAAATACATGGTGCAGGAAACTGAGCATCTTAATTTCAGTGAGTAATACTCGCTAACCATCATCTTCAGGTCTTCCCTTGGCACCGGTCAGGTACCTTCGGACTGGAGAGATGCCCTAGTCTCACCAATTATCAAAAAGGGAGAGCATTACAATCCGGCAAATTACAGACCAGGATCTCTAACCTGCATTGTAATTTGTATGCAAACTCCGGGAACACATTATCGTCCGCTCCTTGATGGAACACCTGGAGAACAATGAGATACTCTGTCATCAGCAACACCGCTTTAGGAAAAACAGATGCAAAACACAGCTGCTAGAACTAGTCGAGGAGTTAACTACAAACTTGGCAGATGGGCTTCAGACAGACATGCTTAACCTTGACTTTGCGAAAGCATTTGATAAAGTAAATCACAGCCTCTTACTCCATAAACTCCATGACTATGGCATCAAGGGCAATATCCAGAGATGGATCGAGAGCTTCCTATCTAACAGGCGCCAAGCTGTTGTTGTTGACGGAGAGAAAGCAGAGTTTTCCAGCGTCAAGTCTGGAGTACCACAGGGCTTAAAGTTTTATGACTATGCCTATTCTTGGTCTAAGACTATATAAATGACCTACCCAAGAAGCTAAACTCAAAAGTAAGAATCTTTGCTGATGATACAGCAATTTACTCAACCGAATCAGGAGCTGACGATACACCAGCTTCAAGAAGACCTGCGAAACCTTGAGGTATGGGAAAAGAAATGGGACATGGTTTTTCACCCTGACAAATGCACCACACTCCCAGTCACAAGAAATGAACACCCCATTGTAAGCGAATATAAACTCAATGGCCACACCCTAACAACTGTGCAGTCAGCAAAATACCTAGGAGTCACCCCCCCAAGCAAACATGGAATGGGACAAACACGTGGATAACACAGTGGCAAAGGCAGGACGCACCCTAGGATTTCTCCATCGAAACCTTAAGATAGCCTCTATTAGGCTCAGAGAGAAAGCTTGTCTTGTTTTCGTACGACCACTCCTGGAACATGCTACCTCAGTCTGGGACCCCTACCTTGAGGGTGACATAAACCAGATAGAAGCCATTCAAAGGAGAGCAGCCAGATTTGTCACCAGCAGCTACCACCGAACAACAAGTGTGACACAAATGTTGGAAAGACTGGGAAGACCATCTCTGCAGCGACGAAGACAGGCAGCATGACTCACCATGCTGTATGAAAATTTTGTTATTAAAATACATCACGACCTGGCTCAAGTCGACAAAACCAAGCTGATACCTCTTCCAGAGCATAATTGCAGAGGACATAACCAGCAGTTCCAACGTATCTCATCCCAGGGTGCCAACAGATACAGGCATTTCTCGTTCCTGCCACACACCATTCCGGAATGGGACCAGCTGCCACAGTGCACCGTAAATGCTGAGTTTGTGGAAACATTCAGGACTAATGTAAACTACCACCTGAAAGACACTGTCCTGGATGGTCTCGCTAGGGGCCGCCAGGAGAAACTGTTTTGATTCCTAAGTAGATAAGGGGTGGGGAAATGGGGTGTGAGAGGGTGGGGGAGCTAAATATATAGATCTAAATGTTAGTCCTAAGGGCTGTGCCTGGCTCACCTGGGTCATTCTGGGAATAGCTGAGGGGGGGGGGGGGGGGGGGGGGGGGCAGGGGAGATGAAATGGCAGAACAAATCTCTAGTAGATAAAAAAAAAGGGGGGGGGGGGGGGAGGTATGGGAAGGGAAAAACGGGAAAAGGAAAGAAAAAAAGCAAGATCTCAAATGAAGAGGAGATTCTCTGAGAAAAAGTCTGAGTGGTGTGTCTTGGTGGCAGCAAGACTGGCGATGTTTTTGGAGGGATCTCGTGAGAGGAGACCCCATTGAGGACTGGAGTATGTCTTGGTGGCAGCAAGACTGGCGATGTGTGTGGAGGGATCTCGTGAGAGGAGACCCCATTGAGGACTGGATGATGTCTTGGTGGCAGCAACACTGGCAATGCTAATGGGAATTTTTTTTTTTTTTTTTAAACACTGAACGCTGACTGGTAGGTCCCCTTTTAATATAGCAACATAAGAATCAGAAAGTTGACTGTGGTCGCTCTATGGAAGAAGAAGAAGAAGAAGAAGAAGAAGAAGAAGACGACGAAGAAATTGCGTTCCAAGTTGAAATTTTGCAGGGTTGGTGAGCTTGTTCGGTTTCGCACGGTAACCCATAAGTTCAGTTCAGTTCAGTTCACTTGGGACTTTGGATAGCCTCACAGCTTTTAGTGTCCCAGTCATCTTATTTATTTAATAAACAGTGGTTGCATAATGCATGCATATGCTCAGGATATATCTTACTCTATTCTATCAATCAAATTGGAATTTTAACATATTTAACTCTGCGTTAGTATCCAGAAAGTTTTTAAAAGTATTCAAATCTTTTGCTTTTTTAATGTGTGCAGGTAGTTTGCTCCAATACGGTGCCACTCTGTTACTAAAGGAAAATTTTCTAATATTAGTGCGACAATATTTAATTTGGATTTTATTATCAGAATTTCTTGTAATTTGATTAGAGGTTAGTTGGAAAAATCTGTTAAATCTTAAAATTTGTATTGTTAAGTCCCTTAAATAGCTTGTAAGTCTCAATCAAGTCTCCCCTTATTCGTCGGAACTTTAACGATGGTAAATTTAACCTTCGCAATCTCTCTGCATAGCTAATATGTTTAAACTCCTTAATTAACAAGGTCGCTCTTTTTTGCACTTTCTCAATACTCGCTGATTGCCTTTTTAAGTAAGGGCACCATATCACATTTTCATACTCCAGGTGGGGTCTAACTAATGCCTTATATACTTATTGTAAAAACTTCAGTATTCAAATATGAAAAAAAAAAAAGAAAAAAAAAAAAAAAATTTAGAAATAGAGTTTGTTTCTTACCGCCAATGACATTGACAAACAAAGCACATGACAAGACACGATGCATTTCAACCACTTGGGTCTTCTTCAGGCGAAAAAATAAATCACATTTAACATTTGGGACAGTACAAACAAAGAACGAAAAACGAAAAATGACTCATCTGTTGTTGTCCATGTGGTGGGGAGAATAGCCGGTAGGCGGAAATGACATGGGGGATTATGGGAGAGGAAAAGGAAGGGGGGGGGGGGGTTGCGTAGTGGGAGGTGTGTGTGTGTGATATGATAGGGTTGTGTGTCTAGTTTATTGGGATGGTGTGATATCTTTGTGACGGTTGTGGTAATGGTGGATTGATAATAATGGTAAGGGGGAAAGGGGGGGGGGGGGGGAGGGAAACTGAGGGAAAAAAAAAAAAAGGTTTAGGTGAATAAAATAAATGATTTCGTTGGGTGATGAAAGAGGTAGTGGTAGTTATGCGTGGGTAGTTGTGAAGGTGTGTGGGTAATGTTAGGGAGGGAAGGGGATGGAAGATAAATGGGTGATAAGGTATGATCGGGGGGGGGGGGGGGGGGGGGGGGGGTGAGGTGAAGAAGAAAAAAAAAAAGGGGGGGGGGAATGGGGGGGAGGAGGGTAATGTGTTTGGGGGGGGGGGGGGGGGGGGGGGGAGGAGGAGGGAAGGGGGGCAAAAGAAGGAGAGCTCATATCTCTTCATCCACTATGGGGTGGGGGGGTGGGGGTGGGAGGTTCATATAAATGGTGTTGTTTAAAAAAAGTGAACAATGCTGTGGGATGATGTTCATTGCAACAGGTGAAATAATGTGTTGGCATCAATATGCTGATGTTTGTTGAGAGAAGATAGCAGTGATCAATGAAAAACAGGGTATCATGTGTTGCACACACACACACACACACACACACACACACACACACACACACACAAAAAAGGTGGGGGGATGGGGGACCACATATAAACATTGTTCTGGGTGAGTTAAGATCATGTGATCATAGTGAGACTAACTGTGGAAAGTTTTCACACACATATTTACTCACACATACACTCATTCACACACACACACACACTTTAAAAAAAAAAAAAAAAAAAAAAAATTAAAATTATTATCATCAATCAGTCACTGATAGGTGATGATCATATGAAATCAATGGTAGTGTAGGAAGAGATTCTTCTCCGTTCCCTTAGGCAGGAATGGTGGAGGTACTGGTAAGGGCTTCTGTATGGTGAAGGCTCTCCAGTGGTCAATAAAGTTTTGCACTCATCGGTGTGTTGGCAGGCCAGGATTGTTCTTTTGGTGTTGTAGTGACTGTTCCACCGTCATTGGGGCTGCATGGATAAATTAAGGACCCACCAGGGTGGAGTATTGCAGAGATGTGATGTCACAGTCTGGAGTGCCCAGTTCTCAGTATCACAATGGTGGTCTTCTTCTTTGTTTACTTCGGTAGGAATCCTGGAGGTACTGACGGAGGTTGCTGTATGGTGAAGACCCTCCAGTGGTCAGTAGGGTCTTGCACTCATTGGTGAGTTGGCAGGCCAGGTTTCCACTTTGGGCCTAGCTGGGAATGCTCCGCTGTCTCTTGGGCTGCACTGCATTGATAATTTGAAAGACTCACAGGTGTGGAGTATAGTGGACCTGTGATGTTGAGGTCAGGGGAGCCTTATCTTCAGTCCAACAATGTTCACTTGGTGAACAAAATATTAAAAAGACCGTCTAATCATACCGAGCATTTTATTAGCTTTCATCATTGCACTATTTATGTGCTTATCAAATTTCAGACTGCTATCAAACATTACACCAAGATCTTTTTCTTCTGAAACGGAGTCAACATAGCATCATTGTATTTCATAGTATATGTATATTCCGGATTATTTTTTCCATAATGTATAACCTTGCGTTTACCTGGATTAAAATATAAATTCCATGTTTCACTCCACTTAATTAGATTATCAATATCATCTTGTAACTTAAGATGGTTACTTACAGAATCATATATTTTCGTGTCATCTGCAAATATTTTACATGTATTAATTACACATTCTGGCAGGTCGTTTATAAAAACTGTAAACAGAATATGTCCAAGAATACTTCCCTGCGGAATACCGCTTAAAACATCTATACTTGAAGAATAATTATTTCCAACTCTCACCCTTTGTACTCGATTAGAAAGAAAACTCTTAATCCAATTGTATATATTCCCATAAATTTATACCATAACCTTCTAATTTTTTTAACAATTGGTAGTGGGGCACAGAGTCAAAGGCTTTTCTAAAATCCAATTAAATTACATCAAAAGCAAGCCCATCATTGATCATATTTGTAAAATCTTCCATTACTTCTAAAAATTGTGTCATACAAGATTTACCCTGTGGAAACCCATGTTGGCAATCTGAATATAAGAAAAAAATCATCATGATTTACTATTGCAAAACTGCATCTCTCACAAATGACTCAAGCACTTTGCAAAGGATACAAGTCAAATTTACAGGGTGATAATTTCCTGGGTCAGACTTGGTGCCTTTTTTAAATATAGCAGTTACAGTTGCAAACTTCCAATCACTGGGTACCACTCCTTCACTTATTGATTTATTGAACAGCACACACAAAGGTACTGCTAGTTCTTCACATAACTCCTTTAGTACTCTAGCTGGTAAACCATCTGGACCAAAAGCTTTAGTAACATCTAATTTACTTAATTTTTCTTTTACTGCTAATGGTGTAGTGACTATATCACACAGAATTTTTTCATCAGATAAAGAGGCGCTGTCAATTTCAGGAACATTTTCAATATTTTCATGCCTGAATACACTAGAAAATAATTTATTTAGCACCTCGGCCTTATCATTATCACTAACTGCAATATTACCATCTTCTTTTCTCAGTGGACTAATTGAAGAGTTGACATTCAATTTTGAGCGGACATATTTCCAGAAGCATTTAGGATTTTTCTTACTAATTTTTGCAATTTCATGCTCACAGTCCCTTTCTGCATTTCTCACCTCTCTAGAACATTCATTTCTCAATTTAATATAATTTTGTCTATATCATCTTGTGTGATCAAAATTTTTTTATATAAATTGTACTTTTTTAAATTTTCTTTATTACAGATTTCCTCATCCACTTTGGTCTTAAATTCTTGTTACCTTTACTTCCAGTTTTGGGTATATATATAATATAAATCCATTGCTTCTTGAATTTTATTTCTTATAGTTAACCAACATGTTTCCACATCTAAGCTATCTAACTCAGTCCAGTCAACCTTTCTAAGATCCTCTCTCATTTTGTTGTAATTCCCTTTTGCATAATTATATTTATGGTATTTGCTTTGCTTGTCATAGTCATCAATTGCAATATATGTACATCAAATATCAGCACATCATGATCGCTTTTCCCAATTGGACTGTGGTGTTCAATGTCAGATATCAGGTTGTTGTCATTTACAAGAATCAAATCAATCAAGCTAGGTTTTTGTCCTGTTCTTCTCCTAGTTGGACTGTGAACAGACTGAATCAGGTATGCATCATTAACTGCTTCCACAAACACTTTGTTTTTATTCGAGGGTTCTTGCCAGTTTATTCCTGGATAATTAGTCTCCCATTATACAGACATGATTGAACTTTTTAATAATATCTGAATGTAAAATATCTAAAAGTTTAGTATCATTTTCAGCATTCAAACTAGGGCTTCTATGCATACATCCAACTAACAGTGTTTTATTGTCCTTTGCTGAAAAATAACACCACACACTCTCTTGAAATGTATGCTTGTTTAGTTCATCACAGGGTTGAGCATGAAGGGAATGCTTTACATACAATGCTACCCCTAGAATGGGGTCTTTATTCATAAAACAATCAAAACCAGGAATACAATACTCAGGCATATTTATATCCAACTGTCGTTTCAGTTAACTCAATCACACTTGCATTTTTTTCTTGAATCAATGAAAATAACTCACTCTTCTTGTTCAAGAAACTATCCAGATTTGAATAAATTACAGTACAGCCATTTGAACAAAATGTATCTTGATCAATATTAAAACTATGTACATTTCCATTCACGTTCAGTCATTGCTTCACTCCCCAACCTCCCCCCCCCCCCCCCCCCCCCCCCCCCCCCCCCCCCCCCCCCTTCCCACTTGCTCCAGCACCACTGGCCAACCTCTTAACAATTTTCCCACCTCTTATGATCCAGTCATTTTCTCCTGTTTCCTTCTTCTTGGTTTCAAGCAAGTTTTTCAATTCCCTGTGTCTCTGCCTCTGTAATGGGGTAAAGTCCGGGTTGAAATAGATTTTGTCCTCTTTGTTTTCCTGAGCATATGCATGCATTAAGCAACCAATGTTTATGAAATAAGATGATTGGGACACAAAAAGCTGTGAGGCTATCAAAGTCCCAAGTGAACTGAACTGAACTGAACTGGTTTAAGGTACCATAGTTTCTCAGTATTATTTCTTTCCCTTTTTCTTGTTTTGTTTGGGGGGGGGGGGGGGGGGGGGGGGACGAGCAAACAACTTGTAAGCAAACATCGCACAGACAGAAGACTTCTGATAGACTGGGGGCCGGATAGCTCAGTTGGTAGAGCGCCGGACTCGTGATCCTGGGGTTGCGGGTTCGAATTTCGGTATAGGGGGATTTTTCCCTCGGAGTTAACATTGGTTCTGACTCCATTCCCCATATAGTCGTTCGGATGGGACTATAAACCGAGGTCTAGTCTGTGTCACATGCACTAAGATCATACACGGACTCTAAAGATCCCGATGCTCATGTCCTAAGACGGGTGAGTACCGGCTACACGAAAATACACAATGCATGCAACCTGTGTGCCAGAATAGTCTACGTGAAGACTGTGGGCACGGGGCAGGTAAAACATCCCGTCTGGAAGAAGAAGAAGAAGACATGCATGGCATGGTATGATAGCAATGGTCATTAACACACACACATTGACAAAACGCCTGTAGCTTACGTCTTACATGCGACCAAAACTCAATCTGCCGCTATCTGGTTCATATACTCTTAACTTCTCTTTGTGACTAAATCCACAACGTGCAACATGAAAACAGTACCATATTCTGTCAGCTCCATTCAGAAAGTCAAAGTATAGGCCCAGTCCTTCAGTTGTACGACATGAAAATAAAAGGGACTGCACTCTGAAACAACAACAAATCCCCACCGGATGTACCTTCTTGTTTACCTCATTCCCTTCAGTGACTCAAGCGAAGAATCGTCTGCTGAAGTTTCACGCAGAATGAACTGGTGAAAATTAACCTGACACAAACGCCACCGACTAAAATGGCCTATACATCGGATCCAGATGAAGCATTTGATTACCTCTTTAAGATTGTACTGATCGGTGATGCCGGAATTGGCAAGACCTGTGTAGTGCAACGTTTTAAATCGGGCACCTACACAGAGAAACATGGCAGTACTATTGGTGTAGATTTTACAATGAAAACACTCAATATTGACGGAAAACTTGTCAAGGTAATGTTTTCTATGAGCGAGCCTGTGACAGCAGCTTTTTCTTATCTTGTTTACTGGTGTTACAGGTTCTTTCTTTCGTTTCAGACAGTTGCCACTCTATTCATTGAGACCATTCCTATCCATTTCATCATCACCTAGTTAAATGGCCCCAATCATGTTGATTTTTCTGATTTGAATGTACTAGTATGTGAACAATTTAGACATGAAAAGACAGTAACAGACCAGACTGTAGTCTTTTTCACCTTCTTTATTGCAACTAATATCAAAGAGCAGATGAAATTTTGTAGTGTCAGAATCTTCAGCTTGATGAATGTGGACATGTAACGAAAGAAGAAGAAAATTTGTTGCACTTTGAGGGGATGTCCAAGGATAAGATTAATTAGATTAACCAAAAAAAGAAAAGAAAGAAAAAAGTTATTTCAGTAATAGCTGATATTCTGAAACTGCGCTGCTTGGATTTTCATTCATTTTAGAAACAAGTTTATTGTTAGTTGAACAATGAACAGGTCAGTGGTTCATGTCTTCCTTGCACACTTAGGTATTAGTTCTTATAATTATGGACAAGTGGAGCGAGAAATGGCTCAAACATGTCTGTTTTTTGATAGTCTGTGCAATTATGCACTGAATTCCACAAGAGTTGCTTCACTGACTGATCAGATATTTTGCTGCATGGAATTCCACACAAAAGTTTCTGTCCATTCACTCAAAAATGTTAGGAAAATAATCTAAAACACCAGCCAAACCACTTGGCTGTTTGTGTGTGTGTCTGTCTGTGTCTGTGTCTGTGTCAGTGTGTTTGAGAAAACACTTTAAAATAATTGTTACTCTGCACATTAAAACACATACACCAACTCTGGGATATATTATGACTGTTAGCATAGAGCAGTCTCAGACCTGACAGAAACTCAATAGCAACATGTTCATCCTCCTCAATCATTATAAAGGGAATTCTTCTTCTGCGTACGCAGGCTGATATTCTTGCAGACAGTCCCAATATGAACAGACAAGTATTAATCCCATCTACCCAACAAAGGGAGTGAGTTTTGTGTGTATGACCATCTTTTATCCCACCATTAAGGCAGCCATACTCCATCTTCAGGGAAGGTAAAAGGGAATTCTAAAAGTCTGACTTTTTTATGTTAATCTTTTTTGTTGTTGTTAACATAATTTCAGATTAGTCAAATTTTATGGTGAACCAAATTATAAGCAAGCCAGATAATGCTGTTTGGAACAATTAGTCCATTTGTGTGAACTGAAATTTTGGCATTGGGTAAATTATACTTCTCTGAAGCAGGCAGACTATGTCAGTAGCCAGTTGTATGTGTATGTGTGTGTATGTATGTGTGTGTGTGTGTGTGTGTTTGTGTGTGTATGCGTCCAGTATGAATAATTTTCTGAAGTGAAAATCTTCATTACTGATTAAAAACACTTCATTGCCCAATCATGAGTGATAAAATTAAAACTGACAAACGTTACAGCTGCAGATATGGGACACGGCGGGACAGGAGAGGTTCCGCACCATCACCCAGAGCTACTACCGCAGCGCCAACGGCGTGGTCATGGCTTATGACATCACCAAACACTCCACTTTTGAGAGTCTCCCTCGCTGGATGGAGGACGTCAAGAGATACGCCGGCAACAACGTTAGTCCAGCTGCTTGTGGGTGAGAAGAGGAGAAATCATAAATGATGCAACTTTGTTTCTCTCACATTATTTCCAAGGTGCTCAATCCCGATCCCCAGTACATAGCCACAACCAGTTTTGTTTGCTTGCAGTCCCTGTACAGCAATATATAGAGAGCAGTCTGTTTGAGGTCAGCACGAGGTAATCTACCAGAAGACCCTTTACACTGCAGCTGAGTCGGTTCAGTGGTCTCTGTTCTGTCCAACATGCAAAGGACACCATATAGCTAGCTAGATAGATAGAAACATAGATAGATAGATGATAGATAGATAGAAACATAGATAGATAGATGATAGATAGATAGATACATAGATATATAGATGATAGATAGATAGAAACATAGATAGATAGATGATAGATAGATAGAAACATAGATAGATAGATACATAGATAGATAGATGATAGATAGATAGAAACATAGATACATAGATAGATAGATGATAGATAGATAGATAGAAACATAGATAGATACATAGATAGATAGATGATAGATAGATACAGATAGACACACTTACACACAAATGAATGAATATATATATATATATATATATTATATATATATATATATATATATATATATATATTATATATATATATATATATATATATGTAAGAAAGTGGTATATATATATATCCATATGTACTACTGAGGGGTTAATAATCCCCATACAAATATCTCTCTAAATAAATCAAATTGCATAGCAACATAGATTTGATTTTACATAGGCAGCCTGTTACTAATTTTTGTTCTGCTTTTGTCAGGTCCTGTGTTGTTCTCAGATCATTTTGTTTTTGGTTTTAGTGAATGTTTTCTTTGCATTATTGAATGCATACAGTCTTTTGATTTTCCCTGATGCCTATCCATTTTCAAGGATTTGAATTCTACTGAAAATTGGAGGGGAAAAAATCCATCATCAAGCATGCATGACATTTTTTAAAACAGCTTTTTCTGATCACTGACTGTTTTTAATTGAGAGATTATATTTATGTGATTGCAGGGGGGGGGGGGGGGGGGGGTGTTGAGAGTGGGTTAGGTGACAGGGTGCAGGTGTGCAAGGTAGAGAAAAAGTCTAACTGAATGAAAAGATCTCAAGGGAAATAACATTTGTACAAGTTACAAACAGGTAGGGGGAGTAAGTAGGTGGTCAGACAGGAGATAGTTGACTAGTAATTGGCTTTGGGGGGTATTTATTCCTTTAGGTTTTTAATGGTCTGCTGTATTCTCGCTTTCTCATCGATTTGACTGCCCTTGAAGTTTCAAATTTACTCTGGAAATATTCCTGAAAACTCCTCGAAAATGTTCCAGGCCAGATCTGTGTTGGCCCTGCATCGTGGACATCACGTTGAAGTGAAGAACACACTGTATTGATGGTAGTCAGTGTGTACATGCTGGTAACAAGTGAAGAACACGCTATATTTGTGTTGATGCTAGTCAGGGTGTACATACAGGTAACAAGTGAAGAACACGCCATATTGATGCTAGTCAGGGTTGTACATACAGGTAACAAGTGAAGAACACGCTATATTGATGCTAGTCAGGGTGTACATACAGGTAACAAGTGAAGAACACGCTATATTGATGCTAGTCAGGGTGTACATACAGGTAACAAGTGAAGAACACGCCATATTGATGTAGTCAGGGTGTACATACAGGTAACAAGTGAAGAACACGCTATATTTGTATTGATGCTAGTCAGGGTGTATATGCAGACAACAAGTGAAGAACACGCTATATTTGTGTTGATGCTAGTCAGGGTGTACATGCAGGCAACAAGTGTGACCTGGACCAGCTGAGGGAGGTGCGGAAGGAGGAGGCGGCCAACATGGCCAAAGAGCTGCAGCTGATGGACTTCTTGGAGACCAGCGCCAAGGACAACACCAACATTGATGAGGCCTTCACCAAAATTGCCACGGTATTTCCAGGGTTGTGTGGAATCGTGGGCAACAAGTCTCTGTGTGTGTGTGTGTGTGGGTGTGGGTGTGTGTGTTTCTCTGTGTGTGTTTCTGTGTGTGTGTTTCTGTGTGTGTGAGCTTGGAATGAACACATCGGTGTGTTGTGTGTGTATGAATGTTTGCATCAATGTGTTATGTGTGTGACTGTCTTGTGAGTTTGCGTATGTGCATGTATGAATACAAATATTCATGTGGATTAATTAGACATTAAAATATTGATTTCAGTCAGTGTGTGTTCATAAGTTCAGAGGTAAGTAAGTAAGAATTACAAGCAAGTATGTATTTAACATTAAACTGTATGATTTAAGCAGTCAACATTTGGAAAAAAAAATAATATGCTTGTCATATAGAAATGATTTTATAAGAACTTTAAAGAAAATGGCATAATTATCAACAAATTGAATTAATTCATAGACAGTGTCATATTGCCTAATAACTTTAACTTTCATCTCACAAAAAAAGCGGAAGTTTGTATTTCATTATTGCAAGTGTCATTACATGAATATGAAGCAAATAGCAGTAGTTAGGTTGGGGGTGTAGGCGGGGAGGTTGTGAGTTGGAGTCCCAATGGAGGCATTCACTGTGGGAGAATTTGGCCACAACTGCCTCCTACTCACAGAATGTTGAGCATGCAGCTACGGGCTCCAACAGGATGATGGCAGCCAAACAGTTAGAGTCTCGGGCTCCAACAGGATGATGGCAGCCAAACAGTTAGAGTCTCGGGCTCCAACAGGATGATGGCAGCCAAACAGTTAGAGTCTCGGGCTCCAACAGGATGATGGCAGCCAAACAGTTAGAGTCTCGGGCTCCAACAGGATGATGGCAGCCAAACAGAGTCTCGGGCTCCAACAGGATGATGGCAGCCAAAGAGAGTCTCTGGCTCCAACAGGATGATGGCAGCCAAACAGTTAGAGTCTCTGGCTCCAACAGGATGATGGCAGCCAAACAGTTAGAGTCTCTGGGACTGGTGCTCCGATTTCCTGTGCCATTCTGCAGGTGTCTGTAACCTGCAGGCCTGGTTGATGCCTGGCTATGACAGCAACCATAGAGTGGGCCCCAACCAGATTTTGGTCAGATCAAACAGACACTCTTTGGCACCATCTCTGTCAAAAAGGATCTTCCTGAATAATCATCATTATGAGAAAACAAAAAGAGGGGGAGAGAGAGAGAAAGTCTGTTATTGTCATTCCCTTGACGTCCTGCTGTCTTGGGATGTTAGTTTTGATTTTCTCTCCACACCAGTGCCTGTGGTAAGTTCATATCAGAGAGTGCCCATTCATGCCAGCTCCGCAACTAAACAATTATTGTCGTCAGTAGGGGCATAATAGGTTGTGTCCTGCATGTGTTGGATCAGAACAGACACCTCTGAACACCACTGAAGTAACTCGGCAGCAGTGCAGTGTCTCCTCCAGTGGGTTGCCTCTTAACGACTTGACATTGACTGCTCCCTGTGGATTGCTGGGGCTGTGGCTGTGGATGGGTGGTTGGAATGAGCGGCGTGGGGGGGGGGGGGGGGGGGGGCTGTTGACGGGTGGTTGGAATGAGCGGCCTGGGTGCAGTAACATCAAGTGGCACAGAAGATGGGACAGCAAAAAAAAAGGGGAAAAAAAGAAAGAAAGAAAAATGATGTCAAAGCTTTCAACATCAGCAAGTTCATGGGCACTGTCAGTGAATGGATCTGATGGCTCCCTCTGGAGTTGAAGTTCTTCACAGCGATTATTGTTGTCAGTTGGGAGAAGCGGGAAGGTGGGGTGTAAATAAGCGGTTTCCTCGGTGCGTTCCTGGGTGCGTTGGAAACAGCACCACTAAACACCCCTCCAGAATGACAAGGCACAGTGCGGTATGCCTTTCATGGGTTGCCGCATACTGACCAGAAGTTGATGACTTCCTTTGGTGTGCTAGGACAGTGACAGGAATAGTCAGCATGCTGGTGTGTATGAAGGAGTGATGTGAGCTGTGTGGTAGGACTGTGACAGGAATAGTCACCATGCTGGTGTGTATGAAGGAGTGACGTGAGCTGTGACAGGAATAGTCACCATGCTGGTGTGTATGAAGGAGTGACGTGAGCTGTGACAGGAATAGTCACCATGCTGGTGTGTATGAAGGAGTGACGTGAGCTGTGACAGGAATAGTCACCATGCTGGTGTGTATGAAGGAGTGATGTGGACTGTGACAGGAATAGTCACCATGCTGGTGTGTATGAAGGAGTGATGGACTGTGACAGGAATAGTCACCATGCTGGTGTGTATGACAGGAATAGTCACCATGCTGGTGTGTATGAAGGAGTGATGTGGACTGTGACAGGAATAGTCACCATGCTGGTGTGTATGAAGGAGTGATGTGGACTGTGACAGGAATAGTCACCATGCTGGTGTGTATGAAGGAGTGACGTGAGCTGTGACAGGAATAGTCACCATGCTGGTGTGTATGACAGGAATAGTCACCATGCTGGTGTGTATGACAGGAATAGTCACCATGCTGGTGTGTATGAAGGAGTGATGTGGACTGTGACAGGAATAGTCACCATGCTGGTGTGTATGACAGGAATAGTCACCATGCTGGTGTGTATGAAGGAGTGATGTGAGCTGTGACAGGAATAGTCACCATGCTGGTGTGTATGACAGGAATAGTCACCATGCTGGTGTGTATGAAGGAGTGATGTGAGCTGTGACAGGAATAGTCACCATGCTGGTGTGTATGAAGGAGTGACGTGAGCTGTGACAGGAATAGTCACCATGCTGGTGTGTATGAAGGAGTGACGTGAGCTGTGACAGGAATAGTCACCATGCTGGTGTGTATGAAGGAGTGACGTGAGCTGTGACAGGAATAGTCACCATGCTGGTGTGTATGAAGGAGTGACGTGAGCTGTGACAGGAATAGTCACCATGCTGGTGTGTATGAAGGAGTGACGTGAGCTGTGACAGGAATAGTCACCATGCTGGTGTGTATGAAGGAGTGATGTGGACTGTGACAGGAATAGTCACCATGCTGGTGTGTATGAAGGAGTGATGGACTGTGACAGGAATAGTCACCATGCTGGTGTGTATGACAGGAATAGTCACCATGCTGGTGTGTATGAAGGAGTGATGTGGACTGTGACAGGAATAGTCACCATGCTGGTGTGTATGACAGGAATAGTCACCATGCTGGTGTGTATGAAGGAGTGATGTGGACTGTGACAGGAATAGTCACCATGCTGGTGTGTATGAAGGAGTGACGTGAGCTGTGACAGGAATAGTCACCATGCTGGTGTGTATGAAGGAGTGATGTGGACTGTGACAGGAATAGTCACCATGCTGGTGTGTATGAAGGAGTGACGTGAGCTGTGACAGGAATAGTCACCATGCTGGTGTGTATGAAGGAGTGATGTGGACTGTGACAGGAATAGTCACCATGCTGGTGTGTATGAAGGAGTGACGTGAGCTGTGACAGGAATAGTCACCATGCTGGTGTGTATGACAGGAATAGTCACCATGCTGGTGTGTATGACAGGAATAGTCACCATGCTGGTGTGTATGAAGGAGTGATGTGGACTGTGACAGGAATAGTCACCATGCTGGTGTGTATGACAGGAATAGTCACCATGCTGGTGTGTATGAAGGAGTGATGTGAGCTGTGACAGGAATAGTCACCATGCTGGTGTGTATGACAGGAATAGTCACCATGCTGGTGTGTATGAAGGAGTGATGTGAGCTGTGACAGGAATAGTCACCATGCTGGTGTGTATGAAGGAGTGACGTGAGCTGTGACAGGAATAGTCACCATGCTGGTGTGTATGAAGGAGTGACGTGAGCTGTGACAGGAATAGTCACCATGCTGGTGTGTATGAAGGAGTGACGTGAGCTGTGACAGGAATAGTCACCATGCTGGTGTGTATGAAGGAGTGACGTGAGCTGTGACAGGAATAGTCACCATGCTGGTGTGTATGAAGGAGTGATGTGAGCTGTGACAGGAATAGTCACCATGCTGGTGTGTATGAAGGAGTGACGTGAGCTGTGACAGGAATAGTCACCATGCTGGTGTGTATGAAGGAGTGATGTGGACTGTGACAGGAATAGTCACCATGCTGGTGTGTATGACAGGAATAGTCACCATGCTAGTGTGTATGAAGGAGTGACGTGAGCTGTGTGGTAGGACTGTGACAGGAATAGTCACCATGCTGGTGTGTATGAAGGAGTGACGTGAGCTGTGTGGTAGGACTGTGACAGGAATAGTCACCATGCTGGTGTGTATGACAGGAATAGTCACCATGCTGGTGTGTATGAAGGAGTGATGTGGACTGTGACAGGAATAGTCACCATGCTGGTGTGTATGAAGGAGTGACGTGAGCTGTGACAGGAATAGTCAGCATGCTGGTGTGTATGAAGGAGTGACGTGAGCTGTGTGGTAGGACTGTGACAGGAATAGTCACCATGCTGGTGTGTATGACAGGAATAGTCACCATGCTGGTGTGTATGAAGGAGTGATGTGGACTGTGACAGGAATAGTCACCATGCTGGTGTGTATGAAGGAGTGACGTGAGCTGTGACAGGAATAGTCACCATGCTGGTGTGTATGAAGGAGTGATGTGAGCTGTGACAGGAATAGTCACCATGCTGGTGTGTATGAAGGAGTGATGTGGACTGTGACAGGAATAGTCACCATGCTGGTGTGTATGAAGGAGTGACGTGAGCTGTGACAGGAATAGTCACCATGCTGGTGTGTATGACAGGAATAGTCACCATGCTGGTGTGTATGACAGGAATAGTCACCATGCTGGTGTGTATGACAGGAATAGTCACCATGCTGGTGTGTATGAAGGAGTGATGTGAGCTGTGACAGGAATAGTCACCATGCTGGTGTGTATGAAGGAGTGACGTGAGCTGTGACAGGAATAGTCACCATGCTGGTGTGTATGAAGGAGTGATGTGGACTGTGACAGGAATAGTCACCATGCTGGTGTGTATGAAGGAGTGACGTGAGCTGTGACAGGAATAGTCACCATGCTGGTGTGTATGACAGGAATAGTCACCATGCTGGTGTGTATGACAGGAATAGTCACCATGCTGGTGTGTATGAAGGAGTGATGTGGACTGTGACAGGAATAGTCACCATGCTGGTGTGTATGACAGGAATAGTCACCATGCTGGTGTGTATGAAGGAGTGATGTGAGCTGTGACAGGAATAGTCACCATGCTGGTGTGTATGACAGGAATAGTCACCATGCTGGTGTGTATGAAGGAGTGATGTGAGCTGTGACAGGAATAGTCACCATGCTGGTGTGTATGAAGGAGTGACGTGAGCTGTGACAGGAATAGTCACCATGCTGGTGTGTATGAAGGAGTGACGTGAGCTGTGACAGGAATAGTCACCATGCTGGTGTGTATGAAGGAGTGACGTGAGCTGTGACAGGAATAGTCACCATGCTGGTGTGTATGAAGGAGTGACGTGAGCTGTGACAGGAATAGTCACCATGCTGGTGTGTATGAAGGAGTGACGTGAGCTGTGACAGGAATAGTCACCATGCTGGTGTGTATGAAGGAGTGATGTGGACTGTGACAGGAATAGTCACCATGCTGGTGTGTATGAAGGAGTGATGGACTGTGACAGGAATAGTCACCATGCTGGTGTGTATGACAGGAATAGTCACCATGCTGGTGTGTATGAAGGAGTGATGTGGACTGTGACAGGAATAGTCACCATGCTGGTGTGTATGAAGGAGTGACGTGAGCTGTGACAGGAATAGTCACCATGCTGGTGTGTATGAAGGAGTGATGTGGACTGTGACAGGAATAGTCACCATGCTGGTGTGTATGAAGGAGTGACGTGAGCTGTGACAGGAATAGTCACCATGCTGGTGTGTATGACAGGAATAGTCACCATGCTGGTGTGTTGACAGGAATAGTCACCATGCTGGTGTGTATGAAGGAGTGATGTGGACTGTGACAGGAATAGTCACCATGCTGGTGTGTATGACAGGAATAGTCACCATGCTGGTGTGTATGAAGGAGTGATGTGAGCTGTGACAGGAATAGTCACCATGCTGGTGTGTATGACAGGAATAGTCACCATGCTGGTGTGTATGAAGGAGTGATGTGAGCTGTGACAGGAATAGTCACCATGCTGGTGTGTATGAAGGAGTGACGTGAGCTGTGACAGGAATAGTCACCATGCTGGTGTGTATGAAGGAGTGACGTGAGCTGTGACAGGAATAGTCACCATGCTGGTGTGTATGAAGGAGTGACGTGAGCTGTGACAGGAATAGTCACCATGCTGGTGTGTATGAAGGAGTGACGTGAGCTGTGACAGGAATAGTCACCATGCTGGTGTGTATGAAGGAGTGATGTGAGCTGTGACAGGAATAGTCACCATGCTGGTGTGTATGAAGGAGTGACGTGAGCTGTGACAGGAATAGTCACCATGCTGGTGTGTATGAAGGAGTGATGTGGACTGTGACAGGAATAGTCACCATGCTGGTGTGTATGACAGGAATAGTCACCATGCTGGTGTGTATGAAGGAGTGACGTGAGCTGTGTGGTAGGACTGTGACAGGAATAGTCACCATGCTGGTGTGTATGAAGGAGTGACGTGAGCTGTGTGGTAGGACTGTGACAGGAATAGTCACCATGCTGGTGTGTATGACAGGAATAGTCACCATGCTGGTGTGTATGAAGGAGTGATGTGGACTGTGACAGGAATAGTCACCATGCTGGTGTGTATGAAGGAGTGATGTGGACTGTGACAGGAATAGTCACCATGCTGGTGTGTATGAAGGAGTGACGTGAGCTGTGACAGGAATAGTCACCATGCTGGTGTGTATGAAGGAGTGATGTGGACTGTGACAGGAATAGTCACCATGCTGGTGTGTATGAAGGAGTGACGTGAGCTGTGACAGGAATAGTCAGCATGCTGGTGTGTATGAAGGAGTGACGTGAGCTGTGTGGTAGGACTGTGACAGGAATAGTCACCATGCTGGTGTGTATGACAGGAATAGTCACCATGCTGGTGTGTATGAAGGAGTGATGTGAGCTGTGACAGGAATAGTCACCATGCTGGTGTGTATGAAGGAGTGACGTGAGCTGTGACAGGAATAGTCACCATGCTGGTGTGTATGAAGGAGTGACGTGAGCTGTGACAGGAATAGTCACCATGCTGGTGTGTATGAAGGAGTGATGTGGACTGTGACAGGAATAGTCACCATGCTGGTGTGTATGAAGGAGTGATGGACTGTGACAGGAATAGTCACCATGCTGGTGTGTATGAAGGAGTGATGTGGACTGTGACAGGAATAGTCACCATGCTGGTGTGTATGAAGGAGTGATGGACTGTGACAGGAATAGTCACCATGCTGGTGTGTATGACAGGAATAGTCACCATGCTGGTGTGTATGAAGGAGTGACGTGAGCTGTGACAGGAATAGTCACCATGCTGGTGTGTATGAAGGAGTGATGTGGACTGTGACAGGAATAGTCACCATGCTGGTGTGTATGAAGGAGTGACGTGAGCTGTGACAGGAATAGTCACCATGCTGGTGTGTATGAAGGAGTGACGTGAGCTGTGTGGTAGGACTGTGACAGGAATAGTCACCATGCTGGTGTGTATGAAGGAGTGATGTGAGCTGTGTGGGAGTTAGTCCACTAAAGATTGGAGACAGTGACGAACAAGTGAACAAACAAGTGAACAGACAAGTGAACAGACAAGCAAACGAGCAAACAAACAGACAAGTGAATAATCAAGTGAACAACAAGCAACAAACAAGCAAACAAGCAAGCGAACAGACAAGTAAATGAACAGACAAGTGAATAAAGAAGTGAATAAAGAAGTGAATAAAGAAGTGAACAGACAAGCGAACAGACAAGTGAATGAACAGACAAGTGAATAAAGAAGTGAACAGACAAGTGAATGAACAGACAAGTGAATAAAGAAGTGAACAGACAAGAGCAGACTAACAGACAAGACGAAAGTGAACAACAAAGTGTGTCTGCCACAGGAGCTGAAGCGGAGGTACAGCGCTGACCAGTCGATGGAAGCAGGAAGCGATGGCTCTCTCAAGCTGAGTTCTCGACCAGTGGGCGCTGGCTTCGGCTGCTGCAGCAGGTAGTGGACAAGGAGTTCAGGGGTGTGTGATGAGAGGATGGCTGTTATCTCCAAGCATTGTCGTTGTGTTCTTTGAAGACTTGCCAAAATTTCTTCGCTGTAACAGATTCTTAAAAGAGGGAATACTCGTACACACACACACAAACACAGAGTTATGCACTGTTTAATTTGTACCTGATGTGTGTGGTCATGAATTCATGACACTGTTCCTTAAAACATATTCCTTAAGACTTCCTCGCAATAAATAACTGGTTTAGACAAGTGTGTGGTATACGGAGTACATGTACATTGTAAATCGTTCTGGCTGTAACTAATGTGTGAATGTGTAAAGAGCGTTAAAGTGAAATTTATCTATGGATATCAGATTTCTTTTTACTCCACTTTGTGTGTAGTGGAGGTATGAAAACACTTAAACATATCTTGCCTCTTGACAACTGATTTTATTGACTTGTAAGGAAAGGAACTTAAAAATGTGATCAAAGTTGTAACCAGTTTGTGAGTATGTGAAGGAGAGAAGATAAAATATTTTTTCTTTGTTCCTTTTTTTCATTTTTTGTTTGGGCTTGTCTTTTCCAGTCCGGTATGTTGATATATAGAAAAAAATGATTATGAACATTTATATATGAAGTCTTTTTTTATAAAGTGATGTGCGTGTGTGTATAGAACAGTCTGAAGTCTTTTTCTAAAGTGATGTACGTGTGTTTCTAGAACAGAACCTTCAGTAAGCCTTAGTCTTTTTCGTTGTGAATTGATGCCAACATGTGTTACTTAGCTACATTCAGTTTTCACTGCCCACAGCCAATGCAGGGGATATGCCAGGGAGGGATAGCTAAGTTAAGGGGGAAGGGGACCCTACTCTACACCACCCAAAACATGCTTGGATGAGCACATAGGTGAACTGTTTTCTGCACATGTATAAAAGGAATATCAGTTGATCTCATAACTTTTTTTTTGCCACAAAGAATTTTCTGTGTCAGATTCAGGCTGCATTGCCTGAGAAGTGCCAGCTTCTGAAGTCCAACACCAGTTTATTTTCCATTTGGATTCTTCTGTCACTTCTTTTTCGCTGCTGACCATTGTGTATTGTAGTCTTTTCCAGTTCAAGGATGGGATATACAATGAAAAAAAAGCATCTTGATACAAACTGTGCTGTATCAAACTTTGGCACTCTCTGATCTGGTCACGTTGTACAGGTTTTGCTCTGTCTCGTCTGTTACCTTTTTTTGTGTTTTTAGAAATTGGCATTAAGTATAGTATTGCATTGTTACCTTTTTTTTTTTATAGAAATTGGCATCAAATATGAATATAGTATTTCTTTTATCTTTCTGTTTATCTGTAGCCTTTTACCTTAGTGCTTTTCCGTTCATCTGACGATGTCAAAGAATAGAAATAGGTGAGCAGTAGAACAGAATGTTTACACCCCAAGCCCCAGTGTGGGCGATGGAGATATATTGTGGGAAGTGTGTTTCAGGAGACTAAACTTGAGACGCAAAGGGACAGAACAGAATGTTTACACCCAAGCCCAGTGTGGGCGATGGAGAATATAGGTGTGGGAAGTGTGTTTCAGGAGACTGAACTTGAGACGCAAAGGGACAGAACAGTGTGGGCGATGGAGAATATAGTGTGGGAAGTGTGTTTCAGGAGATGAACTTGAGACGCAAAGGGACAGAACAGTGTGGGCGATGGAGAATATAGTGTGGGAAGTGTGTTTCAGGAGACTGAACTTGAGACGCAAAGGGACAGAACAGTGTGGGCGATGGAGAATATAGTGTGGGAAGTGTGTTTCAGGAGACTGAACTTGAGACACAAAGGGACAGAACAGAATGTTTACACCCCAAGCCTCAGTGTGGGCGATGGAGAATATAGTGTGGGAAGTGTATTTCAGGAGACTGAACTTGAGACGCAAAGGGACAGAACAGAACAATCAAAACCATGTATCATCTGGCACTTTTTTCATCCTGGGTAAATGAAGCTAAAATGAGCAGCTTTTTTTTTTTTTTGCTTTTTTGTGTGTGCAAAATAGGCTATTACAAAATTTGAAAACAATTAAGCTTACCAGGTAAACAATTGGTAGATGTTTTGAAGTGTAATGTATTTTGGACATTCCATGGTCAGAACATAATCCATCCTCATCTTCATCATGTCAGACAGTTGAAAGACCTGTCTGAAAAAAGAGAATTGTGAGAAGAGATTAAAAGCAATCACAGCCAAGCAAGGCAGGTTATTATGTTTGTTCATGGTAACTGAGTATGGAATTCAAACAAAAACATCAACATTTTTCATCTACATGTTTTCTTGCTGTGAGACGTAGCACTGTCTGGTGATTGTGTCTTCTTTGAAAGATGTTTGTTGCATACCCTTTGAACTGTTTGTCTGCTTGCCTGCCATTGAATGTTAACTTCCCATCTCTGCATGCACCTGCTTGTCAAGGATGACTCTATTTTTTGTTGTCGTTCCGTGTATTTGGTAAAAATTCAGAGTTAAGACATATGATTTTGAGCTGTTTACTTCAGGTCTTATGGGTATTGTTTTTTTCGGTGTGTCTCATAACAAGGCAAAAAAGTTCGTCTGTTTGTTTGCTTTATTTTGTATGGAGAGAGTGGGGGGAAAAACCAATGGTAAATAACAGTGACAGAAGACGGTCAATGTAACACGATTGCGGAGGATTAGTGGCCCATTCACTGCTGACTAATGAGAATGGCTCAGACATTGGTATTGATAACATGGATGTGTGTTTAAATCGATTCAGACTGAAGTGACAGTGGCTTAGCTGTGCAAGATAGGATGACTCAGCAGTGTTGATCATTTCCTAAAAATTAGGAGGTCAGACTCGGTTCGAAAAGCTTGTTTCCAAATTTTCAGGGGTCACACTTTATAACTGCCGGAAAATATACTGAAAACCACACACACGTACACACACACACACACACACACACACATGCAAGCAAACACACACACATGTGATGGTGTGGTCCAATCATAGACTGGGTAGTCTATTTTGACGACTCCTTGTGTTCAGTAGAGTTAGAGTTTTCAAACAGAAGTTGTTCATCGAATCAGAACGTTCTAAACTGTCGAGGAAGGTTATGTGTTTAACGACTTTGATCGTGGCAGGTGGGAGAAAAAGACTTTTGCATGATGCGTACAGGAGAAAATCATTGCATCACAGTAAATGTTGGTACATTTCAGTGATGCACGGGGCTTACTTTCAGTGCGTCAGATGGGAATTTTATGTGTGTGAGATGCACATTTGTGCCTAAGAATGATCATTCCTCAGTGTTGAGATTCAGGTGGAACAGCAGATGGGAGACCCCACTGCTCAGTCAAACAGATCAGTCACACACAGTGCATGCACCTGCAGCTGCATCCTCCCTGACATTTGTGTACAGCGCTGGGTGCCTTCTGCACTGGTAGGGTTGATGGGAGGCAGATTGTTTGTTTAAATGTTCCTTTGTTTTCAGTACCCCAATTTCATTGGTCCACCTGGCGTTCTAGTACATTGATTTGGGAATTTGGAACATGTAGTTCATTGTGTGAATGTGAAAGGAATGAACAATTCTGAAATAATGTTAGGATCCCATCATTTACAAATTCTGTTTGTTACATTCACAGCTGTTTTGATCATGGAATATTGCTTTTTGATTTTGAAAAGGTTGCATCGCTTTGAATTGTATTGAATTGGGAGCACTATACTGCCTGAAGCATCTGGAGTGTGTACCTCTTGTTGGATGGATCTGGAGTAGTGTACCTCTTGTTGGATGGATCTGGAGTAGTATACCTCTTGTTGGATGGATCTGGAGTAGTGTACCTCTTGTTGGATGGATCTGGAGTAGTATACCTCTTGTTGGATGGATCTGGAGTAGTGTACCTCTTGTTGGGATGGATCTGGAGTAGTGTACCTCTTGTTGGATCTGGAGTAGTGTACCTCTTGTTGGATCTGGAGTTGTGTACCTCTTGTTGGATCTGGAGTTGTGTACCTCTTGATGGATGGATCTGGAGTTGTGTACTTCTTGTTGGATGGATCTGGAGTTGTGTACCTCTTGTTGGATGGATCTGGAGTAGTGTACCTCTTGTTGGATGGATCTGGAGTTGTGTACCTCTTGTTGGATTGAGTAGTGTACCTCTTGTTGGATTTAGTAGTGTACCTCTTGTTGGATTGAGTAGTGTACCTCTTGTTGGATTGAGTAGTGTACCTCTTGTTGGATCTGGATGAGTGTACATATTGTTGGGTCTGGTATGGTAATTCTCTTGCCGGACCTACAGTAGTATGCCCGTCAGCTGTGGAGTACCGAGTAGTACATCTCTATATTGGTAGATGGTTCTAATCATTGTTTCAATCAATTGAAAACAATATCATTTTCTTGAAACTGCTGAACTGATAGCTGACAACTTGTATGTACACAATTTTCACCTGTCACAGATTTCTTTTATATTTATATTAAGGCTTGAAGTAAAATTGTCACCTTTTTTTGAATTATTGAATTTATGGACATTGTTGTGAAGAAAAATGGCTGAGTTCAGTTTGTTTGTGTTGTTTAAACTATAGTTCATAAGCGTAGCAGTGATACTGATGTGTGTTGGCTGAATTAGTTGTAGACTTACCGTTTGTTGTATCAGATCTTCATTGTAAAACAATTTCAGCTAATCACTTTCCAAACATTTTATTTTCAGTTCATGTGAAAGGCAATTAAGTTGTTGTTTTTTTCTTGTTTTTTTTGTACATTTGTTTCCTAGTCAGTCTTCAGTATTGAAATCGTGGCTGATCTATTTCAGAGCTGTTTTGAATTTTCAGTAATTTCATTTTTTTAATCTTGCATGTTGGGATAGTCATCAGAGTGTTTTTTGTGTTGTTTGTCAGACCAGAAGAGTGTTCAGGAGAGTAAGGCTTTAGGACATCAGGGCAGAATGGAAGGTGTTGGGGGATGGCCAGACATAGGGGGCATTGTTGTGTACATGCACACTCACGCTTTGACTCATCAGCCTACACACACATGCACAATGATGTTCTGATGTTCACACATATGCACATCTTGCACACACAGAGACACGCTCTTCGTTATATCGTATGTCTTTTTATTTTTGACTCTGCTTTTATTTTCTGAAGAAAAAAAGACTACTGTCAGCGCTCACCAGAGAGCTTTTTCATGTGACCATATCTTAACATGTGCATGATGTGTGTGTCTAAGAAGAGGCTGATAAACATCTATGTGTGTGTGTGTGTGTGTGTGTGTGTGTGTGTGTGTGTGTGTGTGTGTGGTGTGTGTGTGTGTGCTACTCTTATTTATCAATGGGTGCAGATCTGTTTTCCAGATGTAGGACAATTGTATACTTGCCACAGTGGCGCAAGACACCAGCTGTAAGGCAGTTGGACTGTGATGACAATGGCATGAAGAGCTCTGTAGTTCTCAAACACCCATTTTCTCTGCATGGTTGAAGAAGGGGGCTACTTACCTGTAGGATACAACATTCTGTGAAGTAACAATTGTGAACTGATGAGTCAGGTGTGGGTATCAGTGGATCATTTTGTGTTCACTGGTCAGTTCTTCTGTCAGCTGTTTGTGGTTGTCTTCCACATGCCTGTCTTTAGGTTTTAAGAATGGTATAACATTGCAACTCTGTGCAAAATTGAAAGCCAATTCTCAGATTTTAGGGCAGGGTATACTTGTGGTGTAGAGATCTATGTGTGTGTCTGTGTGTATGAGAGAGAGAGAGAGAGGGGGGGGGAGTTTAAAACTCAGAGAAACTTTGACCACGGATTGAGAATTTAGGCATAACCTGCACTTACTGTCCGTTGTTACCAGTCATGGATGTGAGTTGTTGCACACAGGAGGAAAACCCATTTGTATGTTTGGAAACACACCATGCATACATGTGTACATCTGACAATGCATACATATTCATAAACTCACAGACACACACACACACACACACACACTCTCTCTCTCTCTGTGCTTGAACTTGAAGTTCCAACAATAGTTTCATGATTGTTTCAGATTTCATATGAGAGTTATGTATTTGCATGAAAGAAATTGTGTGTTTTAAAAATGTTTTTTGAGCTTGTGGTTATATGTTCAATTAGTTTCTTTCTTGTTTATGAGGGCAGGATGTAAAAAAGCTGGAAAGCTTATTCTTTAACCCTCAATAAAGATAATTTTGACTTGACTTGACTTGACACACACACCCTATTTAGAGAAAGAGAGTTTGTATTATCAGAGAAGATCGTTAGACCATGCAGAACAAATGAAACTGAAATACTGACCAGCTGTGTTCATGCATTCCTTGATGCCAATTGATTCTTGCCCTTGAAGTCTACATACAGCCCATGTCTGGCATCTACTGTGACTGGCAGAGAGGGATGGAGGAACAGCTGTATCTGGCACTGGAACTGTCTGTCTCAGGAAATCAGTCTGTGCCCTCTGGCTTAATGAGTTCCAACTTTGTCAGTCTTGGATATGCCCACAGTTGTGCAGACCATGTGCCAGTGGTTCTGGCTTACATTTTCAAAATGGTGCGAACATCGTTACCCAGAATTCACTATTTTGTGACATGGTATTATGCACAGCATTTACGTAATGTGCTTTAGCTTCAGTAAGACTTGTGTGTCAGATTACATGAAATGTTGTACATATGATTTATTTCACAAGGGTGGCGTAGTCCCAGGGCAGTCATTTACCATTTTCACACAATCCAGAGGCATGTCAGGTGTTGGATTGTACAGGAGAAAGAGAGGGATAAGAGAGAGAGGTCCATTGGTGTGATTGGTCTGAAATATGGTCATGCATGAGTGATGCTGCATTAACAATATGTACCAAAAAGTACAGTTCCAGCTATCAGCCAATTTGTTGACAAATGGGAATTACCTGTACCAAAAAGTACAGTTCCAGCTATCAGCCAGTTTGGTCTACAGATGTGAATTACCAGTGTATAATCTGAAAAGGAAGCTCAGAATTATGGATTTGAAGTAGCTGAGTTTTTCAGTTGTTTAGTCCAAAGAGTGTGTCAAGAAAATGTCTTATGTTAATGACAGTGACAAACATTTGATCATTTACAACAAGATTTACATCTTCTCACATTATCAGTATATTAGTTGATACTTTTGGTCTCAAAATCTCTAGAATTGTTCATGCTATCTCCCCAACACATTTCACAGGGTCATGCATATGCGTGTGTGTGTGTGTGTGTGTGTGTGTGTGTGGTGTGTGTGTGTGTGTGTGTGTGTGCATACATATATCATTACAACTCGTTTGTGATTATGTCCATGTATTTAGTAACAAAGATCCATTTTTTTCATTTTCTTTTTTTCCCTGCAGCAAATTGTTTTCATTTTGATGGAGGCCATTAAGCACTTGTAGAACTGCAGACAATTTCCTCTGGCTAATTCAGTTATTTTGACCTTTTGTTTGTTTGTTTTTAACTATCTCTGTCTGAAATTCTTGTCCAATATAATATCAGTATTTTCTACCCACTGGTGCCATGAAGATTGCGATGGTAGGTCTGCAGTCAGACAAAAATGGGTGCGGCTGTGTAGGGGTGTCCACCATGAACAGTGTGCTGCCGAGGGGGGCACAGAGTACAAGACGTTTCGATAAAAATGGATACAGCTTTGGTGCACCACTTGGCTGTGTCAGATTTCTGATCAATATTGCAATGAACATGTATTGTCCCACGCTTTCTGATCTTCTTTCTGTCTTTCTTTTTTTAATCTAAAAACTGTTTGTCTAGATTTTAAAAAAATCATACTTAGGAGTATCTCAGAATCATGATTAACCACCAGTCTTTTTGTGATTGATAAGTTTTGCATTTCTCACTTCATAATCGAATGTTGGTGAAAATACAAATGATGTCTGCAATATTTTACATTGAAATGCATGATTGATTTTATGCAAGATTTGGTAGATTGGTAGTGGTTCTGTGATTTCATCAAAGAAATAGTACAGTTGTTGAGAGAGCAATCTTCAAAGATGAACTGAAATTATCATAGTTTACAAAGAGATTAGCATGAAATTTTGTTCTACATAAAATATTCATCTTTTTTGTTAGTCAGTGTAGCGTTCATAATTTTTGTTAGTGAACGTTAACATTGTAGACGTTATTTTGCAGTTGGTGACCCTGTGAAAATTTTAGAGACAAAAGAATTGTATTTTTAGCCATCCTTGTCAGCATTGTATGTGCCATGTAGCTGTGCAAAAGAACTATGGGGTATGTTTCTTGGTAACAGAAATGACACACAGGGTAGAGAGATTCACTGTTTATGAACAGGTTTTGCGGTAAAGGTTATCAAATGTATTGAAACAACATACTGCATGGTTCAAATTGATCCAGTTCAGGCATTGTTTTGTGTAGTGTATGCGGTAAAGGTTATCAGATGTATTGAAACAACATACTGCATGGTTCAAAGTGATCCAGTTCAGGCATGGTTTTGTGTAGTGGTGTATCAGTTCATGTGACCGTTATGTGTAATAGTCCTTGGTGGGGATGTGAGGCTGTTTTCAGTACAAACAGTCCTCACCTTGTAGAAGTTCCATGCTGATAATTCCTCTTTTCTGTGGGGATGTGAGGCTGTTTTCATACAAACAGTCCTCACCTGGAAGTTCCATGCTGATAACTCCCTCTTTTCTGTGGGGATGTGAGGCTGTTTTCATACAAACAGTCCTCACCTGGAAGTTCCATGCTGATAACTCCCTCTTTTCTGTGGGGATGTGAGGCTGTTTTCAGTACAAACAGTCCTCACCTGGAAGTTCCATGCTGATAATTCCTCTTTTCTGTGGGGATGTGAGGCTATTTTCAGTACAAACAGTCCTCACCTTGTAGAAGTTCCATGCTGATAACTTCCTCTTTTCTGGGGGATGTGAAGCTGTTTTCAGTACAAACAGTCCTCACCTTGTAGAAGTTCCATGCTGATAACTTCCTCTTTTTTGCCACTCTTATTTACTCTGCTGCTTTCATATCTTTCTACTTCTACAGTCATCTTGTTTTCTGCCTCCCCTCCGTGGATCATTCTGATACATCTTTGTCATCGGGTAGCAATCTATATCATCCTGGTTCTTTGGTTGTGATCTGGCAGTGAGGTCAGTAAAATGATGTGCACTGTCCAGAGTGGACGCTAGCTGTCCATTCTGCTCTTTCTGTTTGCCCCTAGGGTTTTTCCCATGTCTTTTTGTGGCATTTAAATTATTTTCATTAGTTTCAAAAAGGAGTGACTGAGGGCGGAAAATGAAGCAAAATTTAGAAAGAGAGGGGTTAGTTACCGCCAAGGACACAGACAAAGTACAGGACTAGGACACAATGCATTTCGACCTCTTGGGTCTTCTTCAGGCAAAAAACAAATAACATTTAGGACAGTGAAAAGGAAGAAGGAGAAACCACTTGTCTTCTCATATTCAGTGCAAAATCCAACGAGTCAGGACTAAATGGCATTTTGTGCCGAATATGAGAAGATATGTGGTTTCTGGTTCTGAGAGAGGCTGTGGTCTGTCAGCACATGTGGTCATTGACTTGCTGCCTCCCATGGTCATGTGTTCCCTGTATGGGTTGTGCAGAACTCGTTTGAAATCCTCGTCAAACGCCAGCTCTGTTATAATTTCAATAATTAGGTCAATTTTGATTTTTCCTTGAGGGCTGAGGACTGTTTCAGGTTTATCATGCTGTAGGTAATGAGGTAGATTTTTCTTCATCCATTGTGTATGGTCCGTCATGAATGTGAGCGATTCTTTCCGTTATACTTCGTAACCTACCTGGGGAAGTCTCTGCCAGAAATGTCTGCGTCTCCTTCATTCTTTTTGTGTCTGCCGTGTAGAATTTCTGTAGTGTCTTGTTTCCTCCTCATCTGCTGGACTGATCCCTGTTACTCTGTTTTCTTGACAACTCTTGCAGTTGTTTGTTTCTGTCTGGATTTGGTAATAGGGTGGGTTTTTTTACTGGGAAATAGTTGGGGATATACGAAAAATGTGATTTGCCAACTAACAGTTTGTATGTATGTGTGAGAGAGAGAGAGAGAATGTGTGTGTGTGTGTGTGTGTGTGTGTGTGTGTGTATGTGTGCTTAATTGCCATTTTTTAACCAAAGTGCATGATCTTAGCCATTTGTTGTTGATTTTTCTAATTCATCAAGCAATAAAAGTAGAAGGAACAATGAATGCAAGAGATTTATTCCAAGTTTTGTGCTTTTGTCAAACTGTAATAGTATCTTTTTTTTATCTTTTCATAGATTTTAAGATCTTTTATATTTTGATAGCATATAATTCTGGGATTTAGCAAGTGGAGTTTGCTTATTTCAGATTGTGACTCAATAGCCAGGTATATTAGGTAGGTGGGTTTTTTTTCCACAGAAAGTCATATGATGTGTTTGTGGGGAAGTAGAATTCAGTTTCCATATTTGGCTGTCATTGCCTCTACCACCTCATCATCCTGCACCCCCTCCTCTTCCCTTCACACACCATTTCATTCAGGTGTATCACCTACATTTTCTTTTAGACAAATACAAAAACATACACGTGTTTCATGATGTCGTCAGCTTTTGTGCACTCAGTGTAAAAAAAAAAAATCAAAATAATAAGCAAAAATCTTTATTATAGTTGAATCCACTTTACCTCAAACAGCAAAAATCTGATGACCATGTGAAGACTGACAGGTCCCATAGGATCATTTGGTTTACCGGAAATTTGGATTAACCCTAGAAAGATCCCTTCCATATGGATAAAGTTCACTGACTTGCATAGAGTGTCTTGTGCTGCAAGCAGTCAAGAGCAGTTTCCCTTACAGTTTGGGGTTTGTCATTCTGAATAGAGGTACATACCTCCTGTTCTTTTCTCTTCTTTACTTTCTTTATGTGAAGTTTTTGTTTTTGTTTTTTTGGTTAGATACTACATGAGAAGTGAAATATGCAGGGTTCTTTTGTGTAGTTGATGTAACAAGATATAAAGAGGTGTGTGTTGCATTGTTGTAATGGAGACAGATGTGTATTGTGTGTGTAGCCTTATTGCTTGCCCCTGTTGTCTGTGCTGGCTGCTGTGCTGGCACCTTTACCTTAGGGAGCCGGAATAGCTCGTTGGTAGAGCGCCTGAATCGTAATCTTGGTGATCCTGGGTTGCGGGTTCGAACCTCCGCCGGGGCGTTTCGGTACAGGGGGATTTTTCCCTCGGAGTTAACATTGGTTCTGACTCCATTTCCCATACAGTCCTTCGAATGAGACTATAAACCGAGGTTCCGTGTGTGAACGCACGCATAACATCTTGCACACACGTAAAATCCCATCACCAACTTTCGGAAGAGTAGGCCAGTTTGGCCGTTGGTATGGATGACACGTTACACATAGCATGCACCCTGCGTGAGAAATGGAAAGAATGAAGGAAGTAAGGAAAATGAGTGATCGATATTGAACATGACTGGATGACACGGGAAACGACTGAATGAAGCGCCACCTGGCAGCTCTTCAGTCGGCACTACCCAGGTAGGCAGCCCGTTGTGTAAACGAGTGTTGATTGTAAAGCGCTTAGAGCTTGGCCTCTAGCCGAGAATAGGCGCTATATAAGTATTCATTATTATTATTATTTATTTACCTTGAAGCCAGTTGTTTTCATGTGTGTGACCTGTACATGGCATGAACAGAGAACAGAATTTTTGGACAATATTATATCAATGAGGTTTTGCCTCCGTGTAAGCACAGCAACATATCTTTTGCTTTGTATTCCCATGTGTGTGATCTTGGTATAGGGACTGTTTTATGATATATTTGTTTCATTCCGCTTCCTTTCCTTGTGCTAGGAAGATTTTTTTTTTCTCTTTCTGTTCATTTTCCCCATCATATACTGGATTTTTTGTATATGTTTTCCTCATTTAAGCAGGATCTGGAATCCATTGATCTAATTGTTTTAACTCTTATGTGACGGAATTCCCCCACTCCTTTTTGTTTTGTTTTTTTTTACACGGGATTTTCATTCTCTGATTTTTCTAGCCGGGATGCGAGCTTTGATTTACACATATTTTGTCCTCTGAAAAGATTTTCTTTGATCTCTGGTCATTAGTGTTCATGTGATTTTTTTTTTTTCAAGTGTGCTACATTTTAAACAGTCTTTCACTGCTGTGTTCCTTTTTCAACATTGTGTGGTGGTGTTTGAAGAGTCCACGCTGTTCTGTACAATGGAATGGAGCTGCTGTGTTCAGTTTTCAACATTGTGTGGTCGTGTTTGAAGAGTTCACGCTGTTCTGTACAATGGAATGGAGCTGTTGTGTTCCTTTTTCAACATTGTGTGGTCGTGTTTGAAGAGTCCACGCTTTTCTGTACAATGGAATGGAGCTGCTGTGTGTGTCTTTCAGGTCTTTGTAAAGAAAATGAAAGAGTGCGATTGTTTTCCATTACGTCTCCTGTAATAGATCTCCAGCCACTTAAAAGTTTAGTGCTGAAGGGTAGGGTCAGGATCGATTCAACACACCAGGTCCCTCATGAAAAGTTGCACATGAACGCTGGTTTTTGTCATGATATTATTGTCATGCCAAAATCGTTGGCATACATGTAAAAACTTACGTGCCAGATCTTGATGAAATGAGATTTGGACGTAGAACAGGGCAGAATTGAGCAATACAACTTGATTTTTTTTTTACAGATTTGTTTGTTAAAACAAAGCATGAGTGGACAAGAAATGAGCTTAGTGGGCGAGTGACCTGTGAAACTGTGATGTTAATGTACTGCTTCAAACATGTGGATAAGCAAACACTTCATCAACTCAGTAAACTTGAAAAAAATAGATAAATAAACACTCAACAGAAAATCTGCAAACCAGTGTACTCAAAGAATAATTATTTGTGAAGTTCAAATCAATTGTGTATCAATTTTCTCTTCCTAACCAAATTATGTATTTATGACACAGTTACAATTCCACTGCAGAGAACCAGGCTGCAATAGAAGAGATGTGAACACACTGATATTCATAGATCTTTTTCTTTTTCTTTTTTTTTTAGATGTGTTTCAGTCAATATTGAATTCTAAAATCAAAAATGGATACCTCATGATTCTGTCAATAGGACGTCAACCGAGATGTGATCCTGATGTTGGCAAGATTGTGCAGCTGACAGGCCTGTGTGTGGTGTGTGTGGGGGGGGGGGGGGGGGGGGGGGTTGTTCTGTGTCATTTTGTGTCCATGTTATTTGTGATGTCTTCACAGGACACATGTGTAGAAACTTCATTTGTTGTGTTTTATTGATCAAATCATTGATCCAAGAGATGTTTACGTTGCACCTTGCATGTTTTATTTGTGTTTTGCCATGTCTTGGTTGTGTAGTTTGTTTTGAGACTGCTAGGAAGGTCCCATGAATGTGGCGTTGTGGAGGTTGGTTTGTCAGTCGGTTTTCATTGTGGAGCATGTGGGCGTCGTAACACACAAAATGTTATTCAGTTGTTATGGAAGAGCATCACCCCACACCTCCCCTCTTCTCCCTTCTTTACACCCTTGCCTCCTCCACCCCGTCTTGGTGGACTTTTTTTTTCAGGATTTGGGTGTGCTGTTGGTAGCTGTGTTTAGTCAGAGAGGGGACTGTATCTCATCTGGCCTTCTCTGTGTTTTCTGAGGCTTCCTCTTCCTACTCAGAATAGTAGCAGCAAATGCATCACTTGTCAGATGCAGTGACCGTTTTCACATGCATGCATACACACACAAAACATAGTCTTGTACAATAATGAAAGTCTTTCTTGTTTACCAAATGTATTACTCTCATAGAAATGTTGTGGAGCAGCAGCAGTTGTTTAGTCCTGTGTTTTTCAAGCCCAAGAGAATGTAAAATACAGGTATAAACATGTGGGTCTTGTTAAGCGTATGGGAAAAACCACTTATTTCTTGTTCCCAAACTGCAGAGTTTAGGGAGGTCTGAACAACTTAGAAGAGGTAAACAAGTGAAGATGAATTTAATAATCAAGCCTTGAGTCTTTTTCAAGTGAAAGGAAATTTGGTTAGAAAAAAAATTAATTGGTGTAGCATTATATTATATTATTATTATTATATTGGGTATTTGTATAGCACCTATCCTCGGTCACCGACCAAGCTCTAAGCGCTTTACAATAAACACATTACCTCACTCACTCATTGAACAGAAGGGAAAGAGAGAAGAAGAAGCACCGATGATTCCGTGGATGGCCTACCAGGAACAACAGATTACTTTCAGAGTGGATGCTTTTTTTCCAGTACCATACGGTACCTGTGAAATGGGGGCAAACGCACGGGCACTTGAAAGCTCCCATTGTGAAGGGAAGCGTTGTTCCAGCCTAACCTGTACATGTGTGTCGGGGCTGTAGCCCATCTCCAGTTGGCATGGCAGATGGCAGAAATGGATTGAGGCCTCTGAAACCCACCATGTACAGTGACCAAGAAAAAGAGGGCTGGAACTGTTGGGGTTTGGTGTTTGTTACTTTGTTTTTAAGGGAAAAGAGAGGGTTTTGTTTGTCTGCTTGTTTGTTTTTTAAGGGAAAGAGGGGGGTTTGTTTGTCTGTTTGTTTTTAAGGGAAAAGAGGGGGTTTTGTTTGTCTGTTTGTTTTTAAGGGAAAAGAGGGGGTTTTGTTTGTCCACTTGTTTGTTTTTTAAGGAAAGTGGCTGCGATTGTTGTTGATCTTGTTGTTTCTTTTTAATGTGCATGAGGGTTTGTTTGGGTTTGTTTTTAAGGAAAGAAACTGTAACAGGCCTGTTTTTGTTTTTTTTAGTGAAGACTTCTAATGAGCACCAGAATCTCCTCCTCTTTCATGTTGTGTCCCCATTGTGAGTGTGAAAAGATGTCAGTCTGAAATACAGAATCTCCAGAAGTGAAGCAAATGACTTTTGTTGGGATGCTGTGGTTGTATTAATTTCACATGTTCTGTCTTCTGGTCTTCACCGTTTAAGTTGTTTTTAATCAACGTGTGTGGAAATTGGTGTTTAAGATGACGACTTTGCTTTTTAATATAGCTGTTTTTGATGCAGAAAAAAACAACATTATTTCTAAAACCATGAAAACTAAGGGTAAGAAAGAGGGTAATTATATATAGTATATATTTATACAGTGTTATGTTGTACATGGTTTTAATTTTGGCACATTTTCTAAGCCATCTTTATTCAGAGAAAAACAGCTGTCATTTGCTGGTGCCTATGCATGCTGGCTTTTTTTTTTCTTTGCAGGAACAGTTAACATGTGGAACACTTAGTGGACAGTGCCTAGCTCTGTGCTTTAGAACCAAATGTATGTCTACCAACACTGTAAAGGCAGCAAACAGCAGCAGCACAGATAGTATATCATACATTTCTTCCTTGGAGTGCCTTTCACAATTATTTTTTTTTTTTTTAAATTTTCTTTCTTTCTTTGATACAGTTTTTGAATTCTTCGTCTGCTTTGTAATTTAACGACCTTTTTAAGCTTTAACCTTTCCCGTACGTCGCCTAAAATTTTGCGCGCTGTACTTCGTGGTGTGCAGAAACCCATGCTTTCTAAGAAGGAATAACCCCTCGCCGTACGCCGTGGGTGTACAGTAACCCATGGTTTTTGTATAGGAGCTAACCCCTCGCCGTACGCCGTGGGTGTACAGTAACCCATGGTTTTTGTGTAGGAACTAACTCCTCGCCGTACGCCGTGGGTGTACAGTAACCCATGGTTTTTGTGTAGGAACTAACCCCTCCCCGTACGCCATGGGTGTACAGTAACCCATGGTTTTTCTCGAGGAAGTAAGACCTTGCCGTACGTCATGCAAATTTGACTTCTATGAGATGAGAGTCTTGCTACTTGCGTCAAACGGTTGTTCGTTGTTGTTGTTTCTCGGTGAATAACTGTGCACAGGCGGCCGCATGAATGTGCGTTTATCTGTGTGTGTGCATGTGAGCATTATTGCATGTTTGTGCGAGAGAGAAAGAGAAACAGAGAGAGAGAGAGAGAGAAAGTGCGTGTGTGTATGTGCATGCATGGAAAGACATATATATATATATATATATATATATATATATATATATATATATGAGCTATGCTATATAGTACACGCGCATGGGCCCGCGCGTGTGCGTGTGTATTGGTAAAACATTAGAAATACTTGATCCTCTGTCAGTATGACGTTTCCTAGAATGTGCAACATACCAAGGCCTACGTGTTTTTTTTTGTTTGTTTGTTTTTTTGTTTTTTAAATACGTAATGTTACTATGCATCATTTTCATTATGACGTACATTGCTCACACTTGGCAGTACGCGCCCCGCTCAGGAAGAAAGCCGCAAGGAATTTCTTACCAACGCGACTCTTATCTCTCTGTAGCAAGCACGCGTGACGTCACATCCATAGCGTGTGGCGCGCAAGCTTTGTAAGTATGGGTGGCCCCACACCCACGGCGTACGGCGTGCAAGGTTTATTCTTTGGTAGTATGGGTGTTCTCTCATATGCTTGTGAGTCATGGACGCTGAAATCAGACCTTGAGAAAAAGATCCAAACAATGGAAATGAGGTGCTTCAGACGACTCCTTGGCATCTCGTACAGAGATCACATCAGCAATGTGGAAGTTAAAAAGCGCATCGAGAATGAAATTGGTCCATATGTCGATCTCCTAACCTCAGTAAAAAGACGCAAATTGAAATGGTATGGACACATCACACGATCAACAGGCCTTGCCAAGACAATCATGCAGGGCACAGTACCAGGACAAAGCCGAAGAGGTCGACAAAGGAAAAGATGGGAGGATAACATCACGGAGTGGACAGGCCTGCGGCTGAGAAATACATTGCGGAGGGCAGAGAACAGAGAGGAATGGAGAAGGATGGTTGTCACTGCTTCAGAGGTGCCCCCACGGACCGACGTCTAAGGGATCAAGTCAAGTCAAGTGTTCTCACACCCACGACGTACTGGGACATTAATTGTTTAATTATTTCTTTGTTTATGTATAAAACAAAATAATTTTCAGTTGATATGTAGTATAATATATTAGGGACAAAGTCGTGAAATTAAGTGGAAGTGGTTTCAAAATTACTAGAGTTACAGAGCAAAAAACATGTGTCTGGGTGATTTCACACCCACGGAGTACGGGAAAGGTTAAGGAACAAAAATTCTTTCTAACCTCCAAAGGTGTTTAACATATTTCTTTTAGAGCTTTAGCTTATTTTCTATCGTTTTTAGCTTTTCTTTTAATAGCAGGAAGCCTCGCTTTATTTCTGAGTATATTTTCTGCTGTTTATAGCTAATTGCCTTTTAAATTTTTGAAAAAAATGTTTTGCTAAGTATTTTTGCTGTGTTCATCAGACATTGCTTGGTGCATAGTCTGTGTCGTAAACCTCGAATGATATTCAGGAGCCTGCTGAACAGTGTGTGCTGTTGAGTGGACTGCTGATGGAGAACAGTCTACCCTGTTATATGCCTGTAACTGTCCATTCTCATTGAAGACCATTCATTTGGATTCCTGTAGAATGCACACATTCCACAAATCTCCTACATCAAATGATGCTTTTGTGTTCGTAGTCTACTGAGCAGTTCACAGGGATCACAGATCCAAAGGATGAAAGGGCTCTTTCCTTTTCTTTTCTTTTTTTTTTTTTAAATAGAAGCAGTTCCACTTAAAGATAAGAGCATTTTGTTTACCCCACCCCCTCACTCCCCACCCATCTCTCCCTTGCCAGGGTGATAGAGTCTGAAATTGTGGACATTTTTAGTGTGTGTGTGTGTGTGTGTGTGTGTGTGTGTGTGTGTGTGTGTGTGTAGTAGGAGGAGGAGGAGGTGAGTGGATTGCTGATGCCTGTTCCTCCCAGAGGGACTAGGAGGCCACATTTTCATATGCAGGCAGTCTTCAATCACAGTTTCTTAGAATTCATGTGTCAGGAGAAATAGGCGGCTTTATTAGATGAAAAGAAATTGTTGTTGCTATCTTCTTTCTGTGCATTAGTATGAAGTAGTTTATCCCCAGTTCCCACTATATGGAAGAGAGGATTATCTTTTTGTGTCCTCTCTCTTTCTCTTTGCAAAATTTAGTTTCGGATTTGTTGATTTGTTTGTTTGGGTTTTTTGGTGGTGGTTGTTGTTGTTGCTTGTTTTTGATTTACAGTAGATTTATGATCAAAATTTGTTTGTTTGGGTTTTTTTGTTGTTGTTGCTTGTTTTGATTTACTGTAGATTTATGATCAAAATAACCTTTCAGATTTTTTGTTGTTGTTGTTTTGATGTCGATTCATTGTTCGAGTAGGTAATATTAATCAGGACACATTGAAGAATGATCTGGTTTCAAAAGGTGATGTGGATTGGTAGCTGATTGTTTTGTTTGGCTGCAGGGTTTTTCTGTTTCAGGAACTGGTGTGTAGGCAGGGTGAAGGTAGGATGCAGGTTTCCATTGCTCCAGTGATATTCCTATCATCATTATTATTGTCTTTCAGGGGTGGTGCTTCAATAAACTCATATTGAAATACATTCTCCGTGTGTGTGTGTGTGTGTGTGTGTGTGTGTGTGTGTGTGTGTGTGTGTGTGTGTGTGTGTGTGTGTGAATCACAAATGAAATGCAAACAAATGGGGTGAAATTCCTTTTTTTATTACTATGTTTTTTTTGTTTTTTTTTACAGTTCCAGAGACAGATCTTTGTTGCCCATGCGCCCCCATACTAGGTACATGGGGTTTGGTTCCACTCCATAAAACAAAGGTTTACAGTTTCAAAAAATATTTTTAGCTCATAAAAAGCTGACTTATTTAGAAAAAGTTGTAATAATGCACTGACTTGTCATTGAATAAACGGAAAGGGTTTTTACCTAACCAAAAAAGTACTGCTAAAGATCTGCAGCCCTTTGTGTGAACCACTGGTGTACCTTAAAGTCTCCCGCTCACAACACTGCTCTCCATTTCACTTGAAGAGTACTGCTAAAGATCTGCAGCCCTTTGTGTGAACCACTGGTGTACCTTAAAGTCTCCCGCTCACAACACTGCTTTCCATTTCACTTGAAGCTGGCGACCTTGTTATTGACGGGCGGTTCATGAACTTGTCCGAGGCCATGTAGGCTTTGATTTTGGGCAGCTTTTCAAAGTTGTGGACGAACTCGGTGAGCTTGGGGTACTTGTCCAGGACGTTGGGTATCATCAGCCTGTGCTGGTCCATCATCTCGTACATGTGGAAGTCAGCTACAGTCACCTGGCCACAACATGACACCGCAGTCACACTGTCAGTGGATGGTAAGCAAACATGCAGGTATACACAACATGCACACCGCAGTCACACAGTCGGTGGACGGAAAGCAAACATGCAGGTATACACAACATGACACCGCAGTCACACAGTCAGTGGACGGTAAGCAAACATGCAGGTATACACAACATGCACACTGCTGTTTATAGCTCTACCAGAGAAAGTGGACCTGACAAGAACACATACTCGCACACACACACACACACACACACATGCGCTTGCGTGCATGCACACACACACACACACACACACACACACACACACACACACACACACACATGTATGCACATACACGAACAGGCATTTCGTCGCAGGTGAGTCAAGTTCAAACGACAAGAAGACACAAGTACAGTGACCATGATGTATCATGCATGCAAAAGGTGCTGTAACATGAAGGATTTCAAAGGGCCAAGACGTCTATCATCAACTGTTTCTCTCAACTGAAGTGTGGGCCACAAACATTTATTCCTGCCTTCAGCAACAGAACAGAGAGCAAGTACTCACATTTGCACCAGCGAACCATGTGTACTTGCGCTTGGTCAGCCAGCCTTCTAGTCTCCCCAGGTTCTGAGGGCAGGCGGTTGCCTTGTACTCTTCCATGAGTTTACTCTGCAGACAACAATCATAAAGATATGAATGCCAGAGAGATGTTCCAACATGGCTGACAATGCTCGCAGTATAAGTAAAAAACAAACAGAAAAAGCTGTTCACAAACTGCGAGAGTTGCAGCCTTTTAAGATATGGCACCAGCCAACTATGAAGGACAGCTGAGATGTTGGCACTTTACTGTGTACAGTGGAGAGTCCATAGATGCGAGAGTGTATGCATTGGGGTGTGTATGTGTGTGTGTGTGTGTATATGTGTGTGTGTGTGTGTATGTGTGCGTGTTGTTATTACAATGTCATCTGAACATTCATTTCCTTCAAATAATCAAAGACGCATGCACACACACACACACACACACACACACACACACATACACACCTCACAAACACGCATGCACATACCCATGCTCACGTGCACACATATGCAGACGTGTGCATGCACACTTACGCACACACACACACATGCGCACAAAGATGCACACGCATGCGCACATACACTCGCACATACACACAACATACTCACATATACACACACACAAACACACGCATGCACACACACATCCGCGCACGCACGCACACGAGCTCAATGAAATTATACATCTCGCCCTTTAAGTGTGTGCAACAATTCTCTGAGATTCCTCCCGAGTATATGGAGCAATGAACGAATACAAAGCTTTCATGGTGTTTAACAATCACCCTTGTGCATGCATTGAGTCGCAGCACTGCTGACTGGCGGAAGAGGAGAAGGGGAAATTGTAGGGAATGTGTGTTGGTAGAATGTATGTAGATTGGTGGAGAAGAGGAACGGAGCAGAAAGCAATGCAACACGCACACACACACACACACACACACACCGAACAGGTGTGGGGGAGGGGGGGGGGGGGGGAAGGGAGTAAGGGGAGGAGGTGAGAATGTGTGTTTCATTTGATTAAAAGTATACTCTGAGAAAACCTAGCAGAATGAAAGTGTCAGTGCACCACACATTAGCACATGAATAAACCCAAACGCTTTGTATCAATCGTTGAAACAATGTGATCAGCAAGTGAATGCCCATTGATTAAAAAGCACACAGACAATGCGTGGTGAGTTTCAGGTAGTTTAAAAAGAAAATGACAGTGGGGAAAAAATTGGAGTCTGGAGGAATTAAAAAAAAAAAGAAGCAATTATTACATGTACAGGTGTTGTTGTTGTTTTTTTCTTGGGGGGGGGGGGGGGGGGGTTGGGAGGGGGGGGGGTCAAAATAGCTTGGCTATGACCTTTTCAAAAGTATGCTTACAGCACGGCATCTAACATACAGTGTTACAGCACTACATCAAACATACAATGTTACAACATTGCATCAAACATACAGTGTCACAGCACTACATCAAACATACAGTGTTACAGCACTGCATCAAACATACAGTGTTACAGCACTGCATCAAACATACAGTGTTACAGCACTGCATCAAACATACAGTGTTACAGCACTGCATCAAACACACAGTGTTACAGCACTGCATCAAACATACAGTGTTACAGCACTGCATCAAACACACAGTGTTACAGCACTGCATCAAACATACAGTGTTACAGCACGGCATCAAACATACAGTGTCACAGCACTGCATCAAACATACAGTGTTACAGCACTGCATTAAAACATACAGTGTCACAGCACGGCATCAAACATACAGTGTTACAGCACGGCATCAAACATACAGTGTTACAACACGACATCTAACATACAGTGTTACAGCACGGCATCAAACATACAGTGTCACAGCATGGCATCAAACATACAGTGTCACAACACTGCATCAAACATACAGTGTTACAGCACGGCATCAAACATACAATGTTACAGCACGGCATCAAACATACAGTGTCACAGCATGGCATCAAACATACAGTGTTACAGCGTGGCATTTACATACAGTGTTACAACACGACATCTAACATACAGTGTTACAACACTGCATCAAACATACAGTGTTACAGCACTGCATCAAACATACAGTGTTACAACACTGCATCAAACATTCAGTGTTACAGCACGGCATCAAACATACAGTGTTACAGCACTGCATCAAACATACAGTGTTACAGCACTGCATCAAACATACAGTGTTACAGCACTGCATCCAACATACAGTGTTATAGCACCACATCAAACATACAGTGTTACATCAAACATACAGTGTTACAGCATGGCATCAAACATACTGTGTTACAGTACTGCATCAAACATACAGTATCACAGTACTGCATCAAACATACAGTGTCACAGCACGGCATCAAACATTCAGTGTTACAGCATGGCATCAAACATACAGTGTCACAGCACGGCATCAAACATACAGTGTTACAGCATGGCATCAAACATACAGTGTTACAGCACGGCATCAAACATACAGTGTTACAGCACGGCATCAAACATACAGTGTTACAGCACGGCATCAAACATACAGTGTCACAGCACTGCATCAAACATTCAGTGTTACAGCTCGGCATCAAACATACAGTGTTACAACACTGCATCAAACATACGGTGTTACAGCACTGCATCAAACATACAGTGTTACAACACTGCATCAAACATTCAGTGTCACAGCGCGGCATCAAACGTACAGTGTTACAGCACGGCATCAAACATACAGTGTTACAATACTGCATCCAACATAGTGTTACAATCAAACATACAGCATTACAATCAAACATACAGTGTTACAACATGGCATCAAACATACAGTGTTAGAATACTGCATCCAACATACAGTGTTACAATCAAACATACAGCATTACAATCAAACATACAGTGTTACAACATGGCATCAAACATACAGTGTTATAACATGGCATCAAACATACAGTGTTACAACATGGCATCAAACATACAGTGTTACAATACTGCATCCAACATACAGTGTTACAATCAAACATACAGCATTACAATCAAACATACAGTGTTACAACATGGCATCAAACATACAGTGTTACAGCACTGTCAGCCCTGTTGTGGCCCTTTGCGATCGGCTGGGCTATAAGCAACATTACCTTACCTTACAGCACTGCATCAAACATACAGTGTTACAGCATGGCATCAAACATAGTGTTACAGCATGCCATCAAACATACAGTGTTACAGCACTGCATCAAACATACAGTGTCACAGCACGGCATCAAACATACAGTGTTACAGCACGGCATCAAACATACAGTGTTACAGCACTGCATCAAACATACAGTGTCACAGCACTGCATCAAACATACAGTGTCACAGCACTGCATCAAACAGCACGGCATCAAACATACAGAAGTGCAGAGTCAGCTTACGTAGTCCGGGTTGTAGGCCATGCTGACCACCTTGTTCCTGATGTCCATGGCTGTGTCCAGCATCATGTCCACGTTGACCTTTTCCTGTTCGGTCTTGCCCACTGCAATCACAGGCTTCGTCTTCAAGAGACAAGAAAAAAAAAAGACCTTTCTGGCTGACATTGTAAAAAAAAAAAAAAAAAAAAAAAAAGAAAGAAGACTGGTCAAAGACTGCCCATGTTAGGGATCATCCTTATCAGCTGTGAAATCCATCTCTGACCACAGAAGAAAAACGCCTGGCTGCAGAGTCCCAAATGACAGCTGTTTCTTCTCCCTTGACTCCCGTGAAGAGTCAGTGAGGCACTGCACCAAACAGCTGTTGACCTGGTTCCTCATGGACAATACATCACAGCCACAACCGTGTATCTCTGAACTGATTTATATAGAGAGATACATGGTTGTGGCTCTGATGATTATTGTCTGTTGTACACCAAAGCCTGGACCTCTGAAAATGGTTCCTCTAACCATTCTGCAATTGTGGCTCCGATGGTTATTGTGTGTTGTGTGCCAAGGCCAGTGGATCTCTGAAAATGATTCCTCTATCCATTCTGCAATGTGGTCAGTCCATCGCCTTGTCTGTCTTCCCCTCGTCTCCCTCCCTCAACAGTTCCCTGCAGGGCTGTTTCAGCAAAGCTGATGCGTCACGTTGCATGGCCATTCACATGTTGCTTTCTTCTCTTACCTGACGTCAGTACATCTTCCTAAGGTCCGATGTGCGTCATGCTGGCTCAAAACACTTGTTCTTTGGTCAGATGATCAGTACATCTGATGTTTAGTCCCTCGTGAAAAGACATCATTTCTATGGCTTGGATTCTTCTGTTTAGATTCAACGTGAGAATTCATGTCTGGCTGGCACATAAGAATATTGGATGCTCCGGTGCACGCGGAAGCGTAGTGTTGCGTTTTGTGGGGATTTTATCAGCCGTCCATTTGCCGGCAGGTCTGGACATTCATGACGTTGTCTTTGCTGCTCATGAGAGGACTTCTGGTTTGTACCCCCCACTACTAGTGATGGTTCCCAGGTCAAGGAAGTGGTGAACAGTGCCTAGCTTCTATCCATGGACAAGGACATCAGTTTGGATGACGGTGATGTCAAATTGAACATCGGGAAAAGAGAAGGTGGAGAAGAATCCTTTGGAACTGAAAGGCGAGGTACACGTTTGGAAGTTAGTTCTTCGACAGTGACGTCGCCTTGTGAGGCAAAGTGGAGAGTCTGTTTGAGGTGTATCAGAAGTCAGCACCATTGAGCTATGCTGGAAACATCTGCCCCGGCTTTGATTTTCTAAAGACCCTCCTCTATCTCTTTTTTCTGAGAACAGATGACAGTGTCTTACTGGGAACCTTTTTTTTTTTCTCTACAGTCAACACAAACTCAGAATCTGAACATTGGTTTATATCTCTCATTGAAAGATAATGCCTGTTTGTCATCTCATTGAAAGATAATGCCTATTTGTCATCTCATTGAAAGATAATGCCTATTTGTCATTGCAGGCAAACTGAAGAGCAAGGACACATTCTAAGTGGGGAAAAAAAGATACGGTTAATGCACGGGTATTGTTACTGCTGTTGTTGTTATAAACACATTATACAACGAGCACCTGCAGTCAAGTAATCAGAGCTTTTGCATGCGGAGCCGACAGTCGTGAGTTTGAACCAGAGGTGAGGTGGGATGTTCACGTCCTCTTCGTCTGCCCAGCCGTATACCGGAACTTGATTCAAGTCAGGGCAGGTAAAATGCGGCGGAAGGAGAAGGGATGTACCTGCCTTCCATCAGGACCTACCCCTGTCACAGGGACTCTCTGACAGCCCCCTGCCCCTGATACCATTACCCCATGGGACTTCAACTCTTTGTGCAACCTTTAATAAAGTAAACGTATCCCCATAACATAAAAGCAGCATTATGACCATAACTTAGTGTCCATAGACAATTTTAACACAACATTATGAAAGATGCATATTCATTACTATGATTTTCAAAGCAACTTGATTATAATGACCACGATGCCGCTAAGACTATCAGAATGACCAGAGTTGATTATAATGACCACGATACCGCTAAGACTATCAGAATGACCAGAGTTGATTATAATGACCACGATGCCGCTAAGACTATCAGAATGACCAGAGTTGATTATAATGATCACGATGCCGCTAAGACTATCAGAATGACCAGAGTTGATTATAATGACCACGATGCCCCTAAGACTATCAGAATGACCACGATGCCGCTAAGACTATCAGAATGACCAGAGTTGTAATAGCAGAGGAATGATCAACTGCATGGATAAATAATCACACACACTCACGCGCGCACGCAGAAGAGAGAGAGAGAGAGAGAGAGAGAGAGAGAGAGAGAGAGAGAGAGAGAGAGAGAGGGAGGAGTAATGTTTATCCAAGGTGTTCTTGCATTTGTCACTGAATGAAACAAAGGTATTTGCTGAAGGGAACTCACACAGGTCATGCTTCCTGGCAATGTGGCGAAGAATGGCGTTACTCTGAGTGATTTTCAGATCGCCATCAATGTAGTACGGCAGCTGAAATCAGCACACCAACACGTCGTTTAGCATCCACCCTGCTTAAACATAACAAGTCATTGTTTAACATATAAATTGATATAAGAGATTTTCAGTTGGATTATCCCCGAATCACATAGTTGCTTTCATGTTAAAGCACCAACTGAACGACGTTTTATTACATGTCTACCAGTTTGAACGATCTAAACAGTGTAGTGGAATGAAACTTAAATGTATATATGCTGTTGTTTCAGGGTGGGATTTTACGCATTGACAGCTCTGAAAAGGCTGTGAGCTATGATAATGAAATGAAAGCTGTGAGCTATGACAATGAAATGAAAGCTGTGAGCTATGATAATGAAATGAAAGCTGTGAGCTATGATAATGAAATGAAAGCTGTGAACTATGACAATGAAATGAAAGCTGTGAGCTATGATAATGAAATGAAAGCTGTGAGCTATGATAATGAAATGAAAGCTGTGAACTATGACAATGAAATGAAAGCTGTGAGCTATGACAATGAAATGAAAGCTGTGAACTATGACAATGAAATGAAAGCTGTGAGCTATGACAATGAAATGAAAGCTGTGAGCTATGATAATGAAATGAAAGCTGTGAACTATGACAATGAAATGAAAGCTGTGAGCTATGATAATGAAATGAAAGCTGTGAGCTATGACAATGAAATGAAAGCTGTGAGCTATGATAATGAAATGAAAGCTGTGAGCTATGACAATGAAATGAAAGCTGTGAGCTATGACAATGAAATTATTAAAGTAAAAATCTGGGGAGCAATAAGTATAACTTTCCTCCCCCCGTTTCTCTCTTCTGTTTGCTCGTTTTGGGCTTTTACGATTTTTCATATCATGTTATTACCTCCCCCTGCAATATCATTCCCTTTATATAGAATATCCATTGTTACTCGTTTTTTTTAACTCAGAAACCAAACTCACATCTTGGAGAATGACTTAAACAAGTTGAGGTGCATGTGCCAATGATTAACTAATAAATTGATCTTGTGGCCTTCGTCATTCTTTTAGTTCAGTGCCTTTGGAGGGGAGCCATTTCTCTAACCAAGTCGGTAACATTACTGATATTTCCTTTCCCATTCTGTCTAATCTTCTTTGATGCCTTTTTTTTTTCCACACCGCTAATAATTCGAGCTGACCCGTACACACATCCACGCCAAGGTTTGTTCTCTTGCTGTCCCAGCATCAGCACAGTCCCGTTGGAGCAACCAATCTCAAAGCCTTCAAGAGGCAACCCACCGGAGGAGACACTGCAGTGTTGAGGAAATCCTTTTTGGTCATGTCCAGTGCTGTCTGGTCTGATCCACCCATACGCATGACCCCCCCCCCCCCCCCCTTTCTTTTTTGTCTTTTAATTTTTTTTTTCATGCATTGTTTGTTTTGTAAGAAGTTGTAGCTGAAAGTTAAAGGTGATGTAAACAGGCTACACTTCAGTTCTACGCCCTTTGTATCATTCCTGGCCCACGCCCTGACCCAAAGTGTGTGGCGCTGGCCACTACACGTACGTTGGGGAACTCCAATCCAAGGGTATCCTTCACATCGTCCCAGGCTTTGCGACTGAATTCTGGACCTGAAAAGACACACACACACACACACACACACACACACACACACACACACAGTGAGAGAGAGAGAGAGAGAGAGAGAGAGAGAGAGAGAGAGAGAGAGAGAGAGAGAGAGAGAGAGAGACTGACAGACAGATAGAGAGAGAGAGAGGCAGAGACAGAGAAAGAGAGGGAGCGCTCTCGCGAGCGTGCTCACATGTTCACACAATTATCAATTACAAATGAAAAGTCTTCGACAGAGAACATACTAAACTTACTAACACACACAATTACATTTGCACACTCTCTCTCCTCTCTCTCTCTCTCTCTCTCTCTCTCTCTCCTCTCTCTCTCTCTCTCTCTCTCTCTCTCTCTCTCACGCCCATGCATGCACGCACGCACGCACACGCACACGTGGCGACTATGATTCGGCTAATTAATGTCACCGGGTCCGAAAAATTAGTTCCATTACAGACTTTAGCTTTCAAGATAGCCGTTGTGTGCGTGCGTGCGTGCGTGCATGCGTGTGTGTGTGTGATACAAAGGAAAACATTTTTTAAATGGGCCTACAACAAGGTCTGTTACAACAGACGTTCGTACAACCGGCTTCCAGTGCGGCACAGACCTACACTGTCAAAATGCATAGGTCAGGTCATAGGTCAGGTCATAGGTCAGGTCAGGTTTTTTGTTTTCCCAGTGTGGACTGAAGGAAAATTCTTTTCTGGCATGGGGATAGGTGTGGGAGGGGAAGACAAAAACGAAGCGTTTTGAGTGATACATGTGTGTGTAATACGGGCATATTTTGGCTTCGTTTAGAGGAGAGTTGGGAATGTCGCCCAGTATTGAAAGATATTATGTCAGTTTCAAAAGCACCAGTGATTCTATAAATCCGGAACGCAGTTTGATATAGGCAGAACTGTTTACTCCTACTACTAATACGACTAGAAGCACAAACCAGAACAACTTTCCGAGAATATGGCACATTTCCAGCAATGCCCATGGTGAGCATTTGGCCCCATAGTGGGGATATGTCCTGTCATCTGGGGCAAGTCGCCCAAAGGTTAGCATACCCTGTTTGAATCACTGCACGCTGTGTAAGAGGGAGCTCATTGCCGGCTTCGTGGGGGACCACTAGCCAATGACGATGCACGCTTCTCTTGTTTTGCAGATCGCAAAGTTCTCTCCACACAGAAAGCAGAGTGTGAGTTGAAGATGATTGCAGGGGAAAATCCGCAAAAGTGGGTAGAAATTTTCTGCTTTATTAGAATCATAGATTTACAATTTTTTTTAAAACTCTTCTTGGCTCGTATTCGGCTGCCAACACCCCACCCCCCTCTCCCTTCCCCCTCCTCACCCTCCATCTCTTCTTTATTAAAGCTTACGTTGGCTCTTGAGCGGAGGATATAACTTTTGTGGTCCATGTTCCATATTCTGCACAAGTTGAAGTTTTCAGACTGCGAAATTTTTCAGCCCGTGGTCTGTTGAATCCACCTGCTGGCGAGAAGCTAGCAGGGTCAGGGCATCGAATTCAGATGGATCGGTTACTTTTAACTAGATTCCAGAAAGCCAGTTTGGGATGTGCAAGTCTTCGAGTTCTACTGGTGTTTAAGTGATGGTCAGGGTACCTCAGATGTTCAGCTAGGTCGAAATATGATAAGCGGATGTTCCTTATTTTCAAGCCAAACAGTACTGATGCCATAGTTTTTAGTGTCTGGCACAGAGCTTTCTCGAAGGCGGATTCCAGTTCTGTCCTGAAGCAACCGAGAACGACCGTTTCTGGTGTAGACACCTTGCCGTCCCTGTGGTGACGAGTTCTTCGGTCGATCTGATGCTTTTGTGACACTGTCAAGTGAGTAGCCGGCAGCATTTTCTTACAGTGTAGCCTTTGGGACAAAACGATCCGTAGTGTCCCCCCCCCCCCCCCCCCCCCCCCTCGCGCCATCAATCCGCTACCCCCACCCCATTTTCTGAGGTAAGTTCGAGGCATTCTTTTACTCTGGAAGAAATGGACTATAGGCTACAAGTGAATGAATTTTAGACATCAACATAAACGATTTATTATCAACAGGTTCGCCCTGCCAGACCTGTAGGGGCAAGATGCTTATCACCAAAATCCTCTCGGGATAAGACGCCCATATGGGCGCTTTATCCCAGAAAGTTTTATCCAAGCAATACATACCATGTGTTATATCTTTAAGCTGTCTAGGCATTAAAAAGTGTAGCGAGATACGATAGTGTCAATCAGACCTTTATGTGGGCGTCTCGCATGGGGGCATCGCGTAAGACAGTAGTCTGCCGTCTCTGGTTGTAACTATAGTTTGTCGGTATCCATGAAACGGTTGGAAAATGGATGAAGCACGATGATTTTTATTTCAATCGTCATGGACCTGATTGGTGCATGTGGTGAGCGATCCAAAGAGAAGACTCAAGAACGCACATAAAACAAGGATGGGTGCCACCGCTCGAGAATTAATGGACGATGTTGGGATGCTGGTGTTCGCGTCAAGCAAAGTGAGCCCGCGTTTCTATGGGACAGATGTCGCTGGAGGGCACGCCCAAAGCAGTGTTGACCCGTCAGTCTGCTGAACATGTCACTCAGTGAGAGAAAATGCCAAAACATAGGGATGAAACTGTGCGCCTGTAAAGCCTTCAACACGCGCGCGCACGCACAATCACACATAGCCTATCTATATTGACCGATCGATGATTGATCGCTCGATCGATCGATAGCTATGTAGATAGATAGACAGATAGATTGATTGATGGGTTTTATTGACTGATTGATACAGACACATAAAAAAAAAACTAAACAACTTGATCGCAGAGGAAAACAAGTGTGGGCAAGTTTAACAATACTGTTACAAACAGTCTGACTTCACTTATCAGAATCATCAGTAGATTCAGATCTACATGTCTTGGTTTAAAGGGTCAGTCACACACCGAAAACGCATGAATAACGCACGAAATTACGCATAGATTTTCGTTTCTGCGCGGAGCGTGCGTTGTATGCGTAATTTGTCGGTGGAACGAACGTGGGCTGTCAGTGATTGTAAGTGGATGTGCGTGGAAGGCGGTTTGTGCGTGATTTTGAGTTTGAACGGTTCAAAAATTTTCCGACGCATAACTGTGCGTGGGTATGCGTAATTCATGCGTAGTTTATGCGTCGAGTATGCGTAACTATGCCGGGACACGCGTCGGCCGTCAGTGCTTATGCGTGGGAACTAGTTCGAAACCGCGCACGTCCACGTCCGTCCACTGACGCCCCACGTTCGTCTCACGCATGAACCGCGCACGTATCACGTTCATTCCACTGACATCCACCGACAATCACTTACAAAACTGACGAATAACTGACATATCACTGACGAAAACGCATAACCACGCACATCCACTGACGGGGGACGCATTTGCCACGCAGTGCCACGCACACCCGACGCATGAATAACTTACATGGACGCACGACTAACTGACACCAAAACTGATGAATCACTGATCTTTCACTGACGATCCACTGACATCTCACGTATGATTTTGGCATAAAAAAGCATGCATTTCGGGCACTTTTGCCATTCCAGACCTTGCTGCCAAGGTCCATATCACTATGAACCATCAAAGAAGAGATTATGGTGTTCCTGCTGCAGAACCAGAATGCCCAGATGGTGCAACTTCAGCAGATGTTGGTCAGGAGAAGAAGACGCAGGAGAAGACAACAGACCCGGGCTGTCTGGACCAGAAACTGGATCACTAGAAGACCAGAGCAAGGCTTGTATGACCGTCTGATGGTGGAGCTCAGAAATGAAGACCCAAGATCCTTCCAGAACTTCATGAGAATGCCTCCAGACATGTTTGATGAGCTTTTGCGGAGACTGACCCCCAGGATCCCCAGAAGACTACAAACTGGAGATCTCCCCTAGACCCTGGTCTGAAGGTTGCCATTTACCCTTCGACACCTGGCATCTGGTCCAGGTCCCATGACATGCAGTATGCCTGGAGGGTCCCCCCAAAACCCATAAGCATTGTGGTCAGAGAAGTGTGTGAGGCCATCATTGAAGAGTTCTGGATGAGCAGTTGTCACCCCCAAACCCCACTGAGCAGGGCTGGCTGCAGCTGGCAATGACTGGTACGAGAGATGGAACTTCCCCACTCCTTGGTGCTTTTGAGGGGAAACTGTGGCGTGAAAGGGCTCCCCTAATTCTGGATCTGAGTTCTACAATTACAAAGGCTTTTTCAGTGTGATCCTTTTGGGCCCTTGGTGACGTCTGACTACAAGTTCCTGTGGGTGGACGTGTCTGCAAATGGCTCAGCTTCAGATGCTAAATCTACAACAACATGAGGGGAAAAGAAGGTCTGGAGAACGGCACCATCATGGGGTGGCCACGGCCGTCACCTTTGCCTAATGACACTCAAGATGTGCCCTATTTTTGTTGGGGGAAAGATGCCTTCAGCCTGAACAACCTACTTTGAAAGCCATATGGAGCTAGGAACCTGGAGAGGGACTACCGCATCTACAACTACAGGCTGTCCAGATCCAGAAGATGGTGGAGAACACGTTTGGCATCCTGGCGAACCGTTCCAAGTCCTGCTGACCACCATGAACCTCACCATGGGAAATATCAGAGTGATTGTGAAGGCCTGTGTACTCCTACACAACATCATGAGAAAAGTCCCCCACCCCGTGCTCCAAATCGACTGGTTGATGTCCAAGATGCCCAAAGGAAACATGCGCCTGGTGCCTGCGACAGGGGCGGAACTTGGACGACCACAGGTTTGTGCACGCCCCAACAGAGCTTCAAAGGAAGGGAAGAAGCAGAGGAACCTTTCTACGTCATGGTGCAAACTTTTCCAGCTGGTTTCTGTGCCCTGGCAGGGCCGCCGTGGGATCTGAATGTGTGAATAAGACTTTACACAAGCTCGTTACCCCATGTGTTTCAAATAATTTGAAAGTGCAAGAAAAACTATGTTTAACGAACGAGAGAGAGGGAGGGAGAGAGGGGGGAGAGAGGGAGGGAGAGGGGAGGGAGAGAGGGAGGGAGAGAGGGAGGGAGAGAGGGAGGGAGGGAGAGGGAGATCAGGAGATTGAGGGAAGAGAGACAGAAAGAAAGAACGGAGATTCATGAGTTAGGATACTTTGTGTTTATAATGTAATATTTCCTCTATTTTGAGTTTCATTATCACATGTTTTCTTTGTTGTTTAAAATTGAGATGAAATGAAATTTAAAAAAAAGAGGCCAATGAAGAGGGTTGAGGTAACCCCCCCCCCAAAAAAAAAAAAAAAAAAAAATTAAAATGAAACAATATCAACAAAACTTAAAAAGAAGAAAAAGAATCAAACCACTCAAACAAAATATATATATATATATATATATATATATATATATATATATATAATATATATATATATATCTTTTTGTGGTGGACTGATGTGACGGTTGTTTACCAAATGATAGCATGCAACTATTGCATATGATCTGGGCCCATAAAGTGAGAAAAGGTCATCTATTTACAGTGGAAAGACAGGCGTCAGCCTCCTTTTATCCTTTTTCATTGACATGGACGTTCCGCAGAGGAATTAAGGGATCCACCGTCAAACCCAACTAGCTTCTTTACGTCAGGTAGTAAAACGCAAATGATGTAACAGAAGCTGACTTGCATGTTCAGTTGACTGCTGTGAAGATTTTGATACGGTTTACTTCAACCTTTGGCGGGCAAGAGACACCTCTAAAGGTGGGTGTGAGCGTGAGAAGAAGGAACTAGACGCCTACATTCCAGTTTGAAAATAGAAGAAAAAAAAAGAAAAAGACAGAAGAAAGAAAAAAAGAAAGAAAGAAAACGAACGAACAAAAGAAAAAAAACGATCTCTTAGCTATATGGCCGCTTACAGTTAGACTGAAGAGTTTTTGCACCATGTTGCCACTGCTGACTCCGGTGATAGGACAGGTGAATGACACACGTACGCGCGCGTGCGCGCGCGCGCACACACACACACACACACACACACACACACATATATATATATATATATATATATATATATAATATATATATATAATATATATATATATATATATATATATATATATGTGTGTGTGTGTGTGTGTGTGTGTGTGTGTGTGTGTGTTTATATATTTGTTTTTATGTGTCTGCATCAATCGATCAATTTATGTAGCTAGCTATCGATCGATCGATCAATCGATAACATGGATATAGATGTGTATGTGTGTGTGCGCGCGCGCGTGTGTTTGTGCGTGTGCGTACGTGTGTGTGTGTGTGTGTGTGCGCGCGCGGGCGCGCATGTACATTACTCGCCTGTCATATTTCCGAAGTCCACAGTGGCAATACACACACATGCACAGACACACACACACACGTGTGATCTTACCTTCTCCTTGTTCGTACATTTTGTTCTCAAAGTCCTGACCCACATAATTCAGCAACAGACGAATGGGCTGCGCCAGCTGCAGGGCAGGCAAACGAACATTGTGGTTGTCATGTGTATGCACACACACATTGTCTGTGTGGGTCTGTATATGTGTATGTTTTACTCATGTGCATGGTGTGACTGAGACGGGGGGAAGGATAAGTAAGGTAGGGGAAATGAGGGAGGGAAGAGGTGTTACTTCGTGTGTGTGTGTGTGTGTGTGTGTGTGTGTGTGTGTGTCTGTGTGTGTGTGTGTGTGTGTGTGTGTGTGTGTGTGTGTGTGTGTGTGTGGTTGAGGGGAGAGAGAGAGAGAGAGAGAGAGAGAGAGAGAGAAGAGAGAGAGAGAGAGAGAGAGAGAGAAATCCTCAAACCAATAGTCCAAGGACTTGCTAAAGACCTGAGAAAGGAAGAGGCACATTGGTATAACCCTCACATATAGAACCAACGGTCTTCTTTTTTTTGACCAGCGATGTTCCAAGGCTAGAACTACAAAAAGTATTTGAAGCCTGTTGGAGCGACTTCCTCTTTCCAAATCACTACATGTACCCTTGCAGCAGCTAACCGCGGCCCAGACCCACACACACTCGTCAACTGCTGTCCTTCCAAATCACTCCATGTACCCTTGCAGCAGCAAACCGCGGCCCAGACCCACACACACTCGTCAACCGCCTGTCCTCGGCCCTCCCCCTCAGTTCTGTCGGATCATCAGCTGTCCAAAGACCTGATATTCTGGCCTGCACTGGTCTTCAGTCTGTCTGAACCGACTGTCATGACCATGGGACAAAACTGCCAAACGTCCACCTTGCTTCCTGACTTGCTGGTGTATTCTGATATCCATCAGCAGCATGGATAAGGATGGGGGGGGGGGGGGTGTTCATTTAACACCAAACAGGTTGCGCATCTTTCGGCAGACTGGACGCGTGTACAGGATGAACGCAGACTGACCTAAATGAAGTTTGTAGTATACAAAACAGTCGTTCTATCCTCCTTGCTTGGCTGCAAGACGTGGACTTTGTTTGGCAGTCAGTCGACCATTCGAGCATTCTCTACAGAATGATAGAGCATCACAGCAGAACTGCCGAATCTCCAATACAGAAATGAACTGGCACGCCGAGTCTCCTGCATCGAGGATCTCCAGAAGATAGCGCAGGTGTGATGGGTCAGGTAGATGTATTCAGGAAGAAAAACAACTGGTTGACTGCCAGAGATGATCTTCTCAGACTGACCTGGATCTGATCTATGAGGGGCACGCAAACCAGGAGGGGAGGTGATTCTACTACTGCAAGGATCTCCCATCCAGAGCTGTCTTGTTCCCCCCTCCCCCTCCCCCCAATTCTTCTTCACAACCCCCGCTATGAATGTTGTCCCACAATCAGCGAACCCCCCCCCCCCCCCCCCGCCCTCACCCGTCATCCCCCCCCCCCCCCCCCCCCCCCAAACAAACAAAACCCCAGCCTTGTTCACTTATTCACTTACGACCACGTCTATCCCATAACGTAATCCTGTTGACGTGGAAGGATGGCCAGCTGCTTTTAGATCTGTAACTTGATCAAACTCCTGAGGAAGGTTGCTGTAACCTACCAGATCTACCATATGAGCAGACTGACCAGATCTACCATATGAGCAGACTGACCAGATCTACAATATGAGCAAACTGACCATATCTACAATATGAGCAAACTGACCAGATCTACAATATAAGCAAACTGACCAGATCTACCATATGAGCAAACTGACCAGATCTACAATATGAGCAAACTGACCATATCTACAATATGAGCAAACTGACCAGATCTACAATATAAGCAAACTGACCAGATCTACAATATGAGCAAACTGACCAGATCTACAATATGAGCAAACTGACCATATCTACAATATGAGCAAACTGACCAGATCTACAATATGAGCAAACTGACCATATCTACAATATGAGCAAACTGACCATATCTACAATATGAGCAAACTGACCAACGAGGGAAAAAAAGGAAGACTGATGTCGATAGATCCACAACTTCAGCAAAATTAGGAATAAACAAGGGCTAGCAGATCTACGATCTGGTCACACTGATGAGAAGCAAGACTACGACTACCAATACTACGACTAAAGATGCATACAACATGATCATACTGATGAGAAGAAAGACTACGACTACCAATACTACGACTAAAGATGCATACAACATGATCATACCGATGAGAAGCAAAACTACGACTACCAATACTACGACTAAAGATGCACACAACCTGATCACACCGATGTGAAGCAAGACTACGACTACCAGTACTACGACTAAAGATGCACACAACCAGATCACACCGATGAGAAGGAAGACTACGACTACCAATACTACGACTAAAAATGCATACAATCTGATCATACTGATGACGAAGAAAGGAGTATCATCAGTACTACTACATCTACAGTTTAATCACGCTGTTTTGGGAGTACGATCAATTGTTCTACCATCACTACATTCATGTTTATCACGTTGGTAAGGAAGAATACTGCTACTCGTATTACAACCAGATCTACGACTGGATCACGTTTATGAAAAAGGCAGGGTATTACAAACATAAAAACCATAATATCAATCATTTCATGTCATGTTACATGCTATTTCGTCTCACTGTATACCATACCATACCATACCACACCATACCATACCATACCATAGTACTGTCACCGGATCTACAACATAATCATGCTGATGAGAACGGAAGGGTAATACGAGTATCATATCTATCAGAACCATGTCATGTTATATCCCATCATGTCATATCATACCAGACCATATCATGCCATACCATGCTATACCATATCATATATATATATATATATATATATATATATATATATATATATATATATATACAACAAACTAATAAATTCCAAGGATAAGTACCGCGCACCGTTCCAGCAACTTACAGAGCAGCTTGGTGTTGCAATGACTGCAAGAAATATTGAATTATAAACAAAGCTTGCTCTTATGTCTTAGATTGACGAAATAGGGGAAATAAGCATTCATTTCTGCAGTGGTAGATGATTCTGCCTAACTAACAGTATGTGCTTGAGTGGGTGAATGGAGACAAATAAAATAAATGCTTCTAAAAATGAGCCTTCAGCAAGCTTATAGTCTCCAAGGGGGAGACATCCTCCAATAGGGAGGGAAACTCACTAACATATAACTCCTGGTCATATACCGATATTTCGAAACCTTGTTGTTTCTCCTCAGTGACCGCGGAAAGTGGTAATTTGACTCCTCTGCCTTTTCAGTTTTAAGAAGAATGCAATCCCAGAAAAGGCTGGTGTGCAATACCGTAGTATATTTGTTGAGTTTTCAAAAAACCAACCAAAGGTGCCACCTAAGAAGCAAAAGAAAATCATGAAAGAGCAAAACAAGCTACATTTTCTTGTGAAAAGTAAAAAATATAAAAAGATATCCTCTTATATATATGTCACATCATGTATCTCATTATATATATATATATATCATATATCACATTACATCATATATATATGTATCCTATCATATGATATAATTTATCATATCATATATACATCATATCAAATATCGTGTGTATATAGGCTTGAGATCCTTCTCCTTGGCCAACTTCCTATGTAATGTTAGATTTTGTTTGGAAGCAGTGTTCTTCCCAGTGTTTATCTTGTTCTTCTTCGACACGATTGAGTGTTCCCGCAGTTGTTTTAGTGCCAGGTAAGCTTACAGAGAACTTTCCAAAATATCAATAATAATGTTTGTTTATTTGCTTTTAAGTGCGTCTAAAGATTAGTTTTAACAAACGGGTTAATCAGAACTATTACTAGATCTACAACTTGATCATTTGATTAAGAAGGCTGGCTGCTCTCGTTGCTGCTGCTACTACCACTACCACGGGTCTACCACAGCTAGATGCACAACTTGATCAGACTGACAAAGAAGGGCTACTATCACTACTTCTGCTGCTGGCGGTGCTGCAGCCACTTGACCAAGTTGTTAAGGAAAGTTGCAAGATCTACTTAAAAAGTTCTACAGATTTTTTGCTTTTCTTGTTTGTTTTTTTTTTAAGCTGTTTCTCACGTCAATCAAAATTCATGATGAATAACACCACCAGAAATGCAGACAGTTATGTCATACCATGATCAAGAACACATAAATTTGCGTGACATACAGGTTTAAGATCCTTTTAGCCCCCTCTGTTAGATTTTATAGTGAGAAATTAATCCAATCATTACTGTAGGATTCGTTGCTGCATAAGATTGGCTAACTTCTCACACTTTATCGTTAGAATTTGCTCAAAAGCAGCCTCATTTTTTTAATTCGTGTGTTCCTGCAGTTACTGTAATGCTACGTAATCAGTTACTAATAATTACTAATCATGTCTGTAAAAAAAAAAAGGAAAAAATGAGCGTGAAGATTAGTTTAACAAACAATTTAAATAGCCTATAACTTTACAGGGTGATCTCCAGTTTGGGAATTACAACGTGAAAATGAAGAATTGTAGTTCTGTACCGTAGCAGCCATGCAAGATTTAAAGTTAATTTTTCATATCACTCCCGATGTTCGATTCTCTGGTCCTGGTAATTTCAACCTTTCATCGTACCAAAGTGATCCAATCCTACGACCTGTATAAATCTTCTTTGGTAACATTTCTAGAAAGTTTTTTTTTGCTTCAGTAGGGACCAGTGAATATAAAATCAACGGGATTTTTTAAAAACCGCAAACTGGCTATAGGCCTAATAGACGGTTGGATAATTAAAAAAAAAATGCATTGAATGTAAAGTGAAGTGCTCGATGTTCACAATCATTCCGAGTCGCCAAATAACTCGACACAGTCACATAAAACTTCCACTGGAAACATGTAGGCTAGATCTAAAACTGTTATGGAAGAAAGAGGTGAACAGCACTTCATTGGATTACTAATGCTCTTCGAACCCTATCCAGTATTCGGAAGAAGAAGCACTCAAAATCTGAAACGGTGAAAGGCATTGGGCAAACCAGGGACCGTAGTGGTCCTTGGGTATCCTAAACAACACAGCGGCTAAGATGTTACTCACACCCCTAATTTTCCAGTAGGCAAGAACAGGAGGCATGGTGGATGAGCCTTGATGTTTGACGGCCTCGGTGACAGGAGTGGAAGAACGGTTGTCGGTGTTGGAGGAAGCAGAAACTGATTGGCCCATGACGAGACTTGAAGTATTAGTTAAACATCCTTCATTTTATGGCGTCATTAACTTTTGTTGCGTCACGATTTGAAACGTTTGTTGCTGTTTCTGTGACACACGGGCCTGTTGGTTTGTTCTTTGTGTGTGTGTGTGTGTGTGTGTGTGTGCAGACGTGCAATTGAATGTTTCTTTACTAAAAGCAGAGATATTGTCATAGACAAGATCTCAGTTAGGCCTAAGTGATGTTAGACAAATTAAGAAAAAGGAAAGGGGGTAGGGGGAGTCAGGATAAATTAGAAAGGGTTTAGAGATTGATTTGATTTTTCACTGGATACTGGATGGTTTCCGTGTTGAAGCTCCTTTGGAGCTTGTTCACGGGCCCTTTTCCACTAGTACAACTGATTTGTCATGCGTGGTACAAAACTTCCGACAGTTGTAGCTAATGGTAGCAGGCAGGGTCAAACTTTGCAGGAAGCTCCTTCCAGTGTGCGTCGAGCCTGTTCTTGAAAGCACTGACTGATCGGGCTGTGACCACACCGTCTGGCAGGCTGTTCCAGGTGGCGGTCACACGCTGTACAAAAAACAGCTTCTGATGTTGAGCCTGCAGTGTGATCTTTCCAGTTTCAGGCTGTGTCCTCTCGTGTCTCTGCCTTGGAAGTAGCTGAACTTGGGGCGGTTGGTCAGGTACAGGCCGTGCGTGTACTTGTACGTGTCGATCATATCCCCCCTGAGACGGCGATGTTCGAGACTAGGCAGGTTCAGTGCAGCAAGGCGCTCTGGGTATGCCTTTTTTTTTCAAGGATGCAATGAGTTTAATGGCGCGCCTCTGAACATCTTCCAACTCACAACAAAATGCCATGCTGGGTTGCCATGCTGTGTGCCCATACTCGAGAATCGGGCAAACTAGAGACTTGTACAGCTGGATGAAGACCGCAGGGGTGAGGAAGTCAAATGATCGTCGGGTGACTCCAAGGATTCAGTTTGCTTTTGCAGTTGTTTGGTTTATGTGGTTCTTGAAAGTCAGCGCTTTGTCAATCAAGACGCCAAGATCCCTCTCCACCTCACTTTCTGCTAGCTCCACCACAGTCTGTTCCCCCTGTGCATCCTGGCCTCTCATGCAGTATTTCCTGTCCGTCTTCGGGTTCCCCACTCTCAAGACGGAGCACTTCTCTGGATGGAACCGCATTTGCCAGTTTGTCGACCACTCATGAAGTGGCCGACATTTTCCACATGACCACAGTCATTTTTTCACAGGACCACAGTCATTTTTTCACCTGACCACAGTCAATTTTTCACTGGACCACAATCAATTTTTCACATAACCACAGTCCAATTTTTCACATGACCACAGTTCAGTTTTTCATATGACCACAGTCCAATTTTCACATGACCACAGTCCAATTTTTCACATGATCACAGTCCAGTTTTTCACATGACCACAGTCCAACTTTTCACATGAACACAGTCCAATTTTTCACATGTCCACGGTCCAATTTTTCATGTGACCACAGTCCAATTTTTCACATGACAACAGTCCAATTTTTCATATGACCACAGTCCAATTTTTCACATGACCACAGTCCAATTTTTCACATGACCACAGTCCAATTTTTCACATGATCAGAGTCCAATATGACCACAGTCCCAATTTTTCATATGACCACAGTCCAATTTTTCACATGACCACAGTCCAATTTTTCACATGACCACAGTCCAATTTTCACATGACCACAGTCTTATTTTTCACATGACCACAGTCCAATTTTTTCACATGACCACAGTCCAGTTTTTTCACATGACCACAGTCCAATTTTTTCACATGACCACAGTCCAGTTTTTCACATGACCACAGTCCAATTTTTTCACATGACCACAGTCCAATTTTTCACATGACCACAGTCCAATTTTTTCACATGACCACAGTCCAATTTTCACATGACCACAGTCCAATTTTTTTTCATGATCACAGTCCAGTTTTTCACATGACCACAGTCCAATTTTTTTTCATGACCACAGTCCAGTTTTTCACATGACCACAGTCCAATTTTTCATATGACCACAGTCCAGTTTTCACATGACCACAGTCCAATTTTTTTTTCATGATCACAGTCCAGTTTTTCACATGACTACAGTCCAATTTTTCATATGACTGCAGTCAAATTTTCAAGCTTTGTTCTGGTAAATTCGATGTCAATAGTGCAATCCCTTAAGTGTTGCAAATCGAATTCAGATTTTTTTTGCTTTGACATGAATTTGTCATGTAACTGATATCTTGCTTTGTAACGGTGCTGACTTGGCTTTCTTTGGGATCCCTTCACACTGTGGAATCTTGGGTTATGAGCTCTCTGACTCGTGTGCGAAAAAAAACGATGCTAGAAATGCAATCTGTGCACAACTTTCTACAGCCTTCACTTGACTTAGAGAGTCGTCAACTGTTAAGACACGTGGCATGGGATCGTTTCACAAATAACCAGAACAACACGAGTTCTGATGTTAAAACACAAAACAGTCAACTTTTCAGTACTGACTGTGTCAAAGGAGTCCAGCAACTACGATTTCGTGATATGTATCAATACAGACATTTGTTTCAACGTTTTATCGACTAAAACTAGATGCTCTCAGAACTAAATATAGGCTAATGCTTCAATAAAATGTATATGTTGCGAAACAAACAGTAGGAAGTCATATTTTGTTTGAATGTGTGCCTCTCAGGGCATCCTGACCATGTTTTTCTGGCATGCATGTAATTGATTTCTTTCTTTTTTTTAATACTGATCTTGCTTTTAAAGTTACCTCTTATTTGATATAGGCCCTATAGTCCGTTTAGGTATTGGCGGTCTTCCTGTGATTATATGTACACACATGCACGCACGTGCGCGCACACGCATGCACACACGCGCACGCGCATGCACGCGCGTAAGCACACGATCTTTCTCGCTCTAAGTCTCTGTGTCTGTGCTATCTATCTGTCTGTCTGTCTGTCTCTCTCTGTCTCTCTCTCTCTTTTCTAATATCACATAATTTCGTGAAAAGACATAAAATGAAAGTACTACGAATTTGAGTGCTTGAGGAAAGCTGCAGGGATGCGCGTGCCTGTGTGTGTGTGTGTGTGTGTGTGTGTGTGTGTGTGTGTGCGTGCGGATTTTTTTTCCACACATGAACAGGTGGGAGAGTGAGATAAAACCATTTAGATACATAAAGGTAGATCAGTTTGGATGAAAGATAAAGATCAATTTGGATTCATCGACAATTTCCTTAACTAGATTTTTGGAAACGAGATAATAAACGTTTGTGTTGTTGAAAGGGAAAAATGTTCAATACCAAGTTGTTTTTTTCTCAACAACTTGGGTTTGAAAGCATCACTTACCCATCTGCACACGAGAGACAGTATATGTTTGTTCAGAACGGTGTTGTACATAATAAATT
>CM031615.1:75558591-75563591 GCA_018398815.1 Conus ventricosus
TCATGTTAAAAACAACAACAAAGGTTCAAGATCCCACAGCCTGATGACCTTTGGGGCAGTGAACTGTCATGTTAAAAAAACAACAAAGGTTCAAGATCCCACAGCCTGATGACCTTTGGGGCAGTGAACTGTCATGTTAAAAACAACAACAAAGGTTCAAGATCCCACAGCCTGATGACCTTTGGGGCAGTGAACTGTCAGATGTTAACCGTGTCTGGACACGGCGTGATGGAAGGGGGAGCTCGCACCCCTCTTTCCGCCGCCAATAACCTCCCCTGAACTGAATCAGGTACCCACTTACTGCTGGGTGCACAGACAGGGTTTTCCAACCGAAAAAAAAAAAGAGAGAGAGAAAAGAAAAAGAAAAGAAGAAAAAAAAAAAAAGAAAAATCCGACCGCACTCGTCAGTCTCAGGGTCCGAACGGACGACTGTGGTGGGCCGAGCGTGCAGACGCTCTGCCGTTTGGTTACGGCCCGGTTGAAAGAGGGGAAAGAAATCTGCGAAGACAATCTGACGAATTAACACGCCGAGTGCTTTCCATTAGTCTGGGCGACATCGCTCAATGGTTGAGATCTCAGGCGGAAGGAGAAGGACGGGGGTGGGTGGGGGGTGAGGGTGGGGGTGGAAGTGGAGGCGGGGAAGGGGGGGGGGCAAGATGAGGAAACTTTTTCAAGTCTTTTCCGAGATACTAGCAGCCCAGTTTCTGTGTTGTTTCAGTTGTACTTAGACAAAAATTCGGATGTCTGACGTCAGTGTGTGAGTACGTGCGTGCGTGCGTGCGTGCGTGTGTGTGTGTGTGTGTGTGTGTGTGTGTGTGTGTGTGTGTGTGTGTGTGTGTGTGTGTGTGTGTGTGTGTAATCGGCTGTATGACATCTGTGTGTACGTGTGTGTGTGTGTGTGTGTGTATGTGTGTGTGTGTGTGTGTGTGTGTGTGTGTGTGTGTGTGTGTGTGTGTGTGTGTGTGTGTGTGTGTGTGTGTGTGTGTGTGTAATCGGCTGTATAACATCTGTGTGTGTGTGTGTGTGTGTGTGTGTGTGTGTGTGTGTGTGTGTGTGTGTGTGTGTGTGTTTTCCCTCTCCTACGTGTTCGTTCAGAGAATGAGCTTTATACGAAGACATGCAAGGAGGCTGGAACTGCAGACGGAAAGAACGAGCGAGCATTGACTGGCCCCGGGGGTCTATAGTTCAAGTCCAGCACGACTCACGTGGTGCAGATGTTGGGCGGTTAAAACGCTTGCAGACGGTCCAACAGAGACGAAGGCGTGAGGATGTCGGGGCTGGGTAAGAAGCGGGACGGGGAGTGAGGACTAGGATGGAGGGAAAAGCTAGAGATCGGGGTGAGGCGGAGGTGTTTGGCTCCTTTGCTATCACTTTTTACTTTACCTTTTTTTTCCAACCTGTTTTTGACTTTTCACGCGATTTTCAAATCCCTGCTATGTCCTTTTTTATTTTATATTCTTTTTTAACTACTTTGTCCGCACCTGTTCTGACACCTTTTCCGTACTCTTCTGTCAATTTACTCTTTCCCACTTTTCACTGCCCCCCCCCCCCCCCCCCCATTTACCCTCCGTCCTTGTACTGTTTCAGCCTTTTCTACATGTTTTCCTACCATGTCCTAGTTGTCCCTGCTCTTTAGTCTTATTGCTACCCATTTCTACGTGTTTTTTCTTCACTTTTGGATTCTCTTTCCCACCTTTCCCCCATCTTTTCCTGTAGCCCCTCCCCCGCTCCACCTTTTCTCATTTTTTTTTCTTTATCCTTTCCTGTATTTTTCTATTCTATCCTTATGTCCTTAATCTTTTCCTACTTAAAGAAAAAATTTCTCCTTTCCTTCCTTTTCGTAAGGTTTTTGCTCCGATTTTTTCCGGTTTTTTTTTATGAAAAAAAAAAATCTTTTTCTACTTTGTCCGACTTTGTCTTCGTTTCCCAGTCATTTCCTCCTGTTTTACTCTTTGCTGCTCATTCCTTTGTTACCTCTGCTTTTCTACTTTCTCTCTCTCTCTCTCTCTCTCTCTCTCTCTCTCCTCTCTCTCTCTCTCTCTCTCTCTCTCTCTCTCCTTTCCTGCTTTTTCCTGTAATGAAGTTTTCTCATCTTTCCTAATTTCTCAAATCCTTTCCTGCTTTTCTCCTTGCTCTTTAAAATTAAGACCTCACCATTTTTCTTTGTTGTGTTGCTTATAACTTTGTTGTGCTTAACCGTTTCCTGCTTCTCAATATCATTCAGACATTATTGTCATGTGAGGGTGGAGGTAAGGGAAGGAAGGGGGAGGAGGGGGTGCCATTTGTAGTCTTACCGTGCATTCATTTAATGTTGCTGCACGTGTTTATGATTTTTTTTTCAAATGTCTTTGTATAATGTTTTAATGTTCATAGATGCGCGATAAAGTAAACACTTCATGCTGCTGTCATTGTCATAGGTGCTTTTTGAATGCAGCGGTGTAATCGAATTTTTAAAAAATGCTCGCATATGCTACCTTTTCTTCAAATGAACAAAGAGGACACCAATTTTCTGGCAAGAATGAGTGTGGAAAACGACAACAATCTGGCATCCAGGGTAATTGTGGCAGACGACACCAATCTTCCAGCTAGAGTTAATGTGGTAGACAAACACCAATCTTCTACACAGAATATACGTAGAAGGCGACACCAATCTTCCAGCCAAAGTAAATATGGAAGACGACACTGATCTTTTAGTCAAGAGTAAATTTGGGCACATTGATCTTTCAGCCAAGACTTGAAGAGTAGATGTGGACAACACTGATCTTTCAGTCAGCATAAATGTGGAAGACAACACTGATCTTTCAGTCGGCGTAAATGTGGAAGATGACACTGATCTTTCAGTCAAGAGTAAATGTGGAAGAGAACACTGATCTTTCAGAGTAAATGTGGAAGAGAATACTGATCTTTCAGAGTAAATGTGGAAGAGAACACTGATGTGTCAGTCAAGAGTAAATGTGGAAGACAACACTGATCTTTGGTCAAGAGTAAATGTGGAAGACTACATTGATCTTTCAGCCAAGAGTAAATGTGGATGACACTTATCTTTCAGTCAGAGTAAATGTGGAAGACAACAAAGATCTTTCAATCAGAAGAAACGTGGAAAACATCACTGATCGGTCACTGATCTTTGAGTCAGCGTAAATGTGGAAGACAACGCTTATCTTTGAGTCAGCGTAAATGTGGAAGACAACGCTTATCTTTGAGTCAGCGTAAATGTGGAAGACAACGCTTATCTTTCAGTCAGCGTAAATGTGGAAGACAACGCTTATCTTTGAGTCAGCGTAAATGTGGAAGACAACGCTTATCTTTCAGTCAGCGTAAATGTGGAAGACAACGCTTATCTTTGAGTCAGCGTAAATGTGGAAGACAATGCTTATCTTTCAGTCAGCGTAAATGTGGAAGACAACGCTTATCTTTGAGTCAGCGTAAATGTGGAAGACAACGCTTATCTTTGAGTCAGCATAAATGTGGAAGACAACGCTTATCTTTCAGTCAGCGTAAATGGGGAAGACAACGCTTATCTTTCAGTCAGCGTAAATGTGGAAGACAACGCTTATCTTTGAGTCAGAGTAAATGTGGATGACATTGATCTTTGAGTCAGCGTAAATGTGGAAGACGACACTGATCTTTGAGTCAACGTAAATGTGGAAGATGACACTGATCTTTAAGTCAGCGTAAATGTGGAAGATGACATTGATCTTTGAGTCAGCGTAAATGTGGAAGATGACATTGATCTTTGAGTCAGCGTAAATGTGGAAGATGACATTGATCTTTGAGTCAGCGTAAATGTGGAAGATGACATTGATCTTTGAGTCAGCGTAAATGTGGAAGATGACATTGATCTTTGAGTCAGCGTAAATGTGGAAGATGACATTGATCTTTGAGTCAGCGTAAATGTGGAAGATGACATTGATCTTTGAGTCAGCGTAAATGTGGAAGATGACATTGATCTTTGAGTCAGCGTAAATGTGGAAGATGACATTGATCTTTGAGTCAGCGTAAATGTGGAAGATGACATTGATCTTTGAGTCAGCGTAAATGTGGAAGACGACACTGATCTTTGAGTCAGAGTAAATGTGGAAGACGACACTGATCTTTCAGTCAAGAGTAAATGTGGAAGACGATATTGATCTTTCAGTCAGAGTAAATGTTGAAGACGATATTGATCTTTCAGTCAGCGTAAATGTGGAAGATGATATTGATCTTTCAGTCAGCGTAAATGTGGAAGACGATATTGATCTTTCAGTCAAGAGTAAATGTGGAAGACAACACCAATCTTCTAGACTGAATGTGGGAGATGATGCCGACCTTCCATCCAGATTAGATATGGACACCCATCATCTAGGTTGAATGAATGCGAAAGACGACACAAATATTCAGCCAGAGTAAATGTAAAAGACACCATCAATCCTCTCGCCAGGGTAAATGTGGTGGAGTACGACACCAGTCTTCCAGTTAGGGTAAATGTGGTGGAGTACGACACCAGTCTTCCATTAGGGTAAATGTGGAAGACGGCATCGAGTTTTGAGCCAGACTTAAAGTGGAAGACAATATCTATTTTCGCTCAAGACTTTATGTGGAAAATTACCTCCTGTATAGATTTTCAGTACATGTGACAGACACAGAGGGAGTAAGTATGTTAAACGACACGAATCTCTCAGTCAAAATGCACATGAAAGACGACACCAGTCTTCTAGCGAGAGTATGAGGACGACACCAGTCTTCTTGTAGAAAGGAAAACTCAAGATGACACCAAGGAACCCGCCACGCGTCACCGTAAACCTGTAAAATGACGCCAGTACCCCCAGCCACGGTAAAGGTGGGAGAGGTCACCATGTGTTAAAAGACGACGCCGCTCTTCCAACCAGAGGAAAAGACGGATGAAGTAAACATTCACGAGCACACAATTCTTCCAACCAGGGTGAATGTGGAAGGCGACACGAATCCTCAAACCAGAACAGACGTGAAAGACAACACCGATGATCTTTTGGCATGATTCA
>CM031615.1:75568591-75571091 GCA_018398815.1 Conus ventricosus
GCGTTCATGCGCGCGTGTGTGTGTGTGCGCGCGCGCGCGAGCTTTTGTACGTATCTGTAGATGTGCATGAGTTCGTGTATGCATTTGTGTATGTGCATGCGTGTATATCGACACCTATGAGTGTGTGTGTGTGTGTGTGTGTGTGTGTGTGTGTGTGTGTGCGCGCGCGCGCGCGTGCGAGCTCTTGTACCTGTGTGTGAATATGCATGTGCATGAATTTATGTATGCATGCCTCTGTGTGTGTGTGTGTGTGTGTGTGTGTGTGTGTGTGTGTGTGTGTGTGTTTAAAAGTACAGGTGCACGCGCTGGTCTGAGCTGAACGCGCGCACCAGCCGCAAGTGCGCGCATTCCCCTCCCCCCCCCCCCCCCCCCCCCCTCCCTACACCCGTTACTATATGGAGACAGTGAAAGAGAGAGAGAGAGAGCCGTGGCTGGATCGGGCGATGTACGGGTATCGATTGATGGGTGGTGCGGGCCAAACAAGCCCCGGCCATAAGCGGCAGTCAGCAAAACAGGCGGGAACTGAACTGATTCAGCCTGCATACCGTCATGTAGCATGGGAAGGGGGAGTGGGGGAGGGGAGCTGTCTAATGAAGCTGCATGCATGATCAGCACAGAGCATGGTCCATCAGGAGAATGGTGCGCAGGCTGTGTAGCCGATACAACTGTTTGTCAAGAGCCGATCCGTCACATGAGCTTATTATACTACACTCTCTCTCTCTCTCTCACACACACACACACACACACGCGCGCGCGCGCTTCTTGTTCACCCCGGTGTACGTGTCGTGGTGGGTGGGCCAGGGTATTGGTTTCACCCGACATCTTATTGGGTGATCTTTGCCATTGTTCCGACTGGAGCAGAGCCGATTGTTTTCTTTCTTTGCCGTGGCAAAACTGCTTGCCTAATGAGAGCTGTGTGATCAGAGTTACAGTTACAGTAACGGGGCATAGGAATCACACCTAGTCACTGCCCATCACGGTGGTGTGTCTACGTGCTTGTGGGGAATTGGCACAGGCGACGCGTTGTCTTTTTCGGTATTGCATAGCTTTTAACGAGATAGTACAGGGGTGCTTGGAAAGAAGAGGAAGGAGGGGGGGGGGGGGGGGGGGGGGAAAGGGGGGGGGGGGTGTTCTTTTTTTGGACTTGATATTGCGCGGTTGTTTTTTTTCCTTTTCTTTCCTGTCATGTCGATCTTTGTTCTGAGAAGGCGAGTGAGCGAAGAAGACGGACTATTTCACGATGATTTGCTCGTTCAGTTAGAATTGAACTTACAACGGTGTTCCAGCAACGAGAGAGCGAAATGAAATGATGATAGTGAGCTTCGACCGAGGAAGGGGTTGCGTGACACAAGGAAGTATATCAAGAGAGTGAATTAGGCTGTGGGTGATTGAAAAAGGGAGAAGCCAGAAAGAGGGAGGAGGGGTGTTGGGGGAGGGGGGGGGGGGGTGGAGATGGGAGAAGAAGATGGCAGGGGAGTCACAGATGCGCCAGACATATTTTCGCCTTTCGTGCCAGAGTGGTGTTTTTTGTGTCGGTGTTGGAACTGCGCGTTCCTTTGAAACAAGCAGAAACGACTTGACTTTTTTTTTCCGGCGTCTCCCTTCACCTGGTGTCTTGGAAGGGGTTTATTTCTGTGCCGCTGCTGATGTCAGAGTCTGCGTCTATTACCTGTGCGCTCGGGGGCTCGTGTTCAGCGTAAGTTAGGGGAGATTCCAATCCACATCACTGGAGTGATTCAGCAGCAGTGCAGCGTTTCCTTCGGCGGGTTGCCTGCTAACCCACCTGATTGTGATAGCTCTCTATGGACTGCTGGAGCTTGGACTGCGACACATAGTGTCTGGATGTGGCTTTCTTTTTTTTCTTTTTTTTTTTTTTTTTTTGGGGGGGGGGGGGTGGTAGGCGGCGGGGGGTTGAAGGGGCCGGGGGGGGGGGGGGGGGGGGGGGGGGGGGGAGTGAGGCGGTTCGGATAGAATGCCAATGGAGGCGACACGTAAGACGAGCTACAACAAAACACTGCGGGAGACCTCGTTTGCTGCATGCTTCCTGCATTACGCTGCTAGCCCCGTTTTATATTTTTATGGGACGTTAATAGCTTCAAAAGCTGTGACTCTTGACATATAGGAGAGATTCAGATTCAGATGATTCGGATGATTTATTCATTTAAGGCCTTAGAAGAGAGAGAGAGAGAGAGAGAGAGAGAGAGAGAGAGAGAGAGAGAGAGAGAGAGAGAAGAGGAGAACGCAAGTGTGTATGTTTGTGTGTATGTTTGTGTGTGCGAGCGCGTGTGTGCGTGCGTGCGTGCGCACGCTCGCACATTAAATATTTTGTGTGTGCGCACGCTGGCGTTAATAATTTGTGTAACCCAAAAGAATTCTGACGTCATAACACAAGTCGTGGTTCTGATAGATTTCGACATCATTAATCCTTTGGTGCTGTGTCCATTGAAGTAGGTTATAACAACAACAACAATAATAATAATGATAATAATAATGATTATAG
>CM031615.1:75583591-75591091 GCA_018398815.1 Conus ventricosus
ACGGCCTGTCCTAACCGCTAGACGTGGTCAGACGTCTAGCTGCGGCTGCAAGTCACGGTGAGACGTCCACAGAAACGAGTGAGGCGGAAGTTGGTGTGATGCTGTTTGGTTTTTCGTTCGTTTGTTTGTTTTTTGGAGCTGCAGGGATTCGAACCTCCACCTCCGGGATTTTGGGCGCCATGAGGTCAAGTCGCCTTGTTAGGAGTGTATTACCCATGTAGCTGTGGGACACCCGTTCTCGGTTAGGAAATATGTCTTATGACTTTCACTTTTGTTCCTCTTCGACCAGATATTACATTTTTCTTCCTCCTCGACCAGTTATTAATCAGTCACATCTTTGTTCTTCTTTGACCAGATATTGGTCAGTTACATTTTCCCCCCTCGAATAGATAGGAATCATTTACATATTTGTTCCTCCTCGACCAGATATTAATTGATTCCATTTTTGTTCATCCACCAGATATTAATTAGTTACATATTGGTTGCTCCTCCACCAGATATGAATTAGTTACATTTTTTCCTCCTCGATCAGATAGGAATCATTTCCAATTTTGTTCTCCTCGATCAGATGGTACTCAGTTCCATTTTCCTTCCCTTTCGACCAGATATTGATTATTAAAAAAGTTACATTTTTGTTCCCCATCGACCAGATATTCAGTACTTACATTCAGCTTTACCGTCCATACCCAGGCACAGTGATATGGGGGATGGGGATAATCGATCCAGGAGAGGGGGGGGGGGGGGAGAGAGTCTGTCTTCATCTGCACTACCCACCAGAACGACATCACTTTGAGCTTGATTGTCAACATGGCTTTACAACAAAATTCTGTTGTTTTTGTTGTACTGTTGGGCGTCATCGTGGCAGGAACTGGCCACGTTTGACTACAGGGAACTCTGAGCTCTACACCTTCTACAGGGAATTCTGAGCTCTACACCTTCTACAGGGAATTGTGAGCTCTATACCTTCTACAGGGAATTGTGAGCTGTACACCTTCTACAGGGAATTCTGAGCTCTACACCTTCTACAGAGAATTCTGAGCTCTACACCTTCTACAGGGAATTGTGAGCTCTACACCTTCTACAGGGAATTGTGAGCTCTACACCTTCTGCAGGGAATTCTGAGCTCTACACCTTCTACAGGGAATTGTGAGCTCTACACCTTCTACAGAGAATTCTGAGCTCTACACCTTCTACAGGGAATTGTGAGCTTTACACCTTCTACAGGGAATTGTGAGCTCTACACCTTCTACAGGGAATTCTGAGCTCTACACCTTCTACAGGGAATTGTGAGCTCTACACCTTCTACAGAGAATTCTGAGCTCTACACCTTCTACAGGGAATTGTGAGCTCTACACCTTCTACAGGGAATTCTGAGCTCTACACCTTCTACAGGGAATTGTGAGCTCTACACCTTCTACAGGGAATTCTGAGCTCTACACCTTCTACAGGGAATTGTGAGCTCTACACCTTCTACAGGGAATTCTGAGCTCTACACCTTCTACAGGGAATTGTGAGCTCTACACCTTCTATAGGGAATTGTGAGCTCTACACCTCCTACAGGGAATTGTGAGCTCTACACCTTCTACAGGGAATTCTGAGCTCTGCACCTTCTGCAGGGAATTCTGAGTTCTACACCTTCTACAGGGAATTGTGAGCTCTGCACCTTCTACAGGGAATTGTGAGCTCTACACCTCCTACAGGGAATTGTGAGCTCTACACCTTCTACAGGGAATTGTGAGCTCTACACCTTCTACAGGGAATTGTGAGCTCTACACCTTCTATAGGGAATTGTGAGCTCTACACCTCCTACAGGGAATTGTGAGCTCTACACCTTCTACAGGGAATTCTGAGCTCTACACCTTCTACAGGGAATTCTGAGTTCTGCACCTTCTACAGGGAATCCTGAGCTCTAGCAGGTGAGCCATTCTGGCACCTCTGGCCAGATCCAGATGGAACCCTTTTCAGCCGCCTCCACCTTTGCCTCTGTGGAACGTGAGGTGAAACGTTAGTTCCGTTCAGCTTTAACACCTGCTCCCACCTCAGGGTGGTATGGCAGACGGGTATGACTACCCTGGAGATTTTCTTTTAAAGAGAAATTATAATTAATCCGCCCGACAACAGGAACGAACAAAGTACAAGACAAGACAACGCGTTTCGACCTCTTAGGTCTTCTTCAAGAAAGATAAACAACATTCAGGACAATGGAAGCGAAGTGCGAGCAATCACTGATCTTTTCAAATTGGGCGCAAGATGTTGAATGTTGTTTGCTTTGCCTGAAGAAGATTAAAAAGGTCGAAACGCGTCGTGTTTTGTCATTTGTTTTTCCCTTTTTTTCCGGACGATTAATTTTCTCTTTAAGAAAAAAAAAAGTTTAAAAAAAAGGTTTCGGTTTCCGCCAGCAGTCACCTCACCTTGAAGCTATCCTGGACAGTAGGCACAGCAGTCACCTCACCTTGAAGCTATCCTGGACAGTAGGCACAGCAGTCACCTCACCTTGAAGCTATCCCTGGACAGTAGGCACAACAGTCACCTCACCTTGAAGCTATCCCTGGACAGTAGGCACAGCAGTCACCTCACCTTGAAGCTATCCCTGGACAGTAGGCACAGCAGTCACCTCACCTTGAAGCTATCCCTGGACAGTAGGCACAGCAGTCACCTCACCTTGAAGCTATCCCTGGACAGTAGGCACAGCAGTCACCTCACCTTGAAGCTATCCCTGGACAGTAGGCACAGCAGTCACCTCACCTTGAAGCTATCCCTGGACAGTAGGCACAGCAGTCACCTCACCTTGAAGCTATCCCTGGACAGTAGGCACAGCAGTCACCTCACCTTGAAGCTATCCCTGGACAGTAGGCACAGCAGTCACCTCACCTTGAAGCTATCCCTGGACAGTAGGCACAGCAGTCACCTCACTTTGAAGCTATCCCTGGACAGTAGGCACAGCAGTCACCTCACCTTGAAGCTATCCCTGGACAGTAGGCACACGGTTATCTAACATCGGCACCACACAGTTTCCCCAGAACGACAACACGTTAAGACGGGGAGCGAACATCGCAATGTTTCCTATCTGAGCATCTGGAGGATTCGAACTCGCAACAGCATCTAGACAAGCGAACTAACCCGCTGAGCCACCACGGCGTCCGCGTTTGAGAAAGGGGCGCCGGGAAGGGGTGGGGGGTGGGGGGAGTGACGTATCGACGTGTGTGTAGGTGAGGCGGCGCCGTGAGCCTGGGCCGTTAAAACGACCCCCAGGTGCTGTTTTGTCACTGCTGACGTCGCCCAGATTGTCCATTCAAACGGTCATCATCTGGACTGCTTTGAGACAGGCAGGACGGGGGTGGGGGTGGGAGGAGGGGAGGAGAATGGGGGGTGGGGACGGGGACGGAGAGAGGGAGGCAGCAGGGCGACATCTGTTGCGTTCGAGTGCTGCATGGTCATAGTGTTAGTTACTTTGGTGTGTGTGTGTGTGTGTGTGTGTGTGTGTGTGTGTGTGTGTGTAGAGTGTGTGTGTGGTGTGTGTGTGTGTGTGTTGTGTGTGTGTGTGTGTGTGTGTGTGTGTGTGCGCGCGCGCGGGCGCGTGTGTGAAATATGTAAGATCTTCGAAGAAGTGAAGTGTTAAGTTTTGTAACAGGGCTGTCTTCAAAGCGCTGTTTCCCCGGAAAAGGCAGATGGTCTGTGTAGTGCGACAGATGGGCGGATGGAGTGGAGATTGATATTATAGCAACAGCTGAACGGGCTTCTGATACGATTACAGAACACTTTGTTTAAGCGCTGCTCGGGTCGTGTAGAACAATGTACAGTGAAGTCTATCTGTCGCTGTCTGTTGCTCCTCGTCTGTCTGTCTGTCTGTCTGTCTGTCTGTCTGTCTGTCTGTCTGTCTGTCTGTCTCTCTCTCTCTCTCTCTCTCTCTCTCTCTCTCTCTCTCTCTCTCCCGTCTCTCTCTCTCCCTCTCTCTCTCTCTCTCTCTCTCTCTCTCTCCGTCTCTCTCTCTCTCTCCCCCTCTCTCTCTCTCCTCCCTCTCTCTCCTCCTCCCTCTCTCTCTCTCTCTCTGTCCCTCCTATACTCCTTTCCTCCCTTCTTCCCCCTCTCTCTCCCTCTCCCGGCTATATCTGTCTGTCTTTCTGATTGCCAGCAATTCCTTTCTTACTACCTCTCATGTCTCCCCCCACCCCCCTCCCCGCCACCCGACACTCCTTCCTCCCGCCTTCCCCCCACTCTCACTCTCTTTCCCTCTCCCGACATCTCTCCGATAACCTCCCCCCCACTCCCCCCCCCCCCCCCCCGTCTCTCTCTCTCCCCTCCTCCGCCACCCCACCCCCCTCTCTCTCTGTCCCTCTGTCGTCACCAGCCCCTCCCGAGTTCGCCAGAAATTGGTGAATAAAGCGCTGGGCAGACCTTGGCTGGAGGTGTCTCCAACAACTCCACAGAACCAGCACAAATGTCCGCGAACCGCGTGATTGGCATGTGGCTGGAGGCGTCTCCAACAACTCCACAGAACCAGCACAAATGTCCGCGAACCGCGTGATTGGCATGTGGCTGGAGGCGTCTCCAACAACTCCACAGAACCAGCACAAATGTCCGCGAACCGCGTGATTGGCATGTGGCTGGAGGCGTCTCCAACAACTCCACAGAACCAGCACAAATGTCCGCGAACCGCGTGATTGGCATGGGAAACGGCCAGCAGTGGTAATGAAAACATCAGCAACATTCAGCAAGAACGACAACAGCAGCAGCAGCAGCAGCAACAACAACAACAACATCAACATCAAGAACATCAACAATAGCGACAGCATTAACAACATCCAAGAAGGAGGAGAAGAAGAAAAGAACAACAGCAGGAAAAGCAGCAGCGGCAACAACAACAGCAGAAGCACACCACCACCACCACAGCCACCACCACCTCCTCCACCACCACCACCACCACCGCCACCGCTGCCGCCGCCACCACAGACAACAGATCTACGTAGCATAGCTAAGGCATTCTGGTTTCTCCATGCAAGAATATCAAATGACAGGAGAACTTGGGTGGTGGGGTCTTTGTTCTTTTTTTTTTTTTTTCTTTTTTGTACTTTTTTGTGTACGGTAGATAGGTGCTTCGGGGTAGCCTTGGGTACTTCTTTATCGATCGTGTGTGTGTGTGTGTGTGTGTGTGTGTGTGTGTGTGTGTGTGCGCGCGCGTGCGGGCGTGCGTGCGTGTGTTTTGAGAGAAGGGCAAAAGAAATAAATATTGTATTGTAGTTATTGTAGTGTGTGTGTGTGTGTGTGTGTGTGTGTGTGTGTGTGTGTGTGTGTGTGTTTGAGAGAGAGAGAGAAAGAGACAGAGACAGACCAAGAGAGACAGAGAGACATACAGAGGAGAGAGAGAGAGGAGAGAGAGAGAGAGAGAGAGAGAGAGAGAGAGAGAGAGAGAGAGAGAGCTCACGGTTGAGGGCCATGCGTGTGGTGGAAATAACTGTTTATGGTGGGATAGGGAGGGTGGAGAGGGGGAGGGGGTAATAGTCGGTTGATCGTGTGGAAGTACGGGTCAAGGGTCAGGGTCAGTCAAGGAAAAAAAAAGGGTCAGGGTGACTTGGATCAGTTAATGCGCATGATCCGTGAGTAGAAAGATCAATACAGCGCTGAACTACTGTGTGGAATGTGGAACAACCTTGCTCTCTCAGTCTGTCTGTCTGTCTCTGTCTTTCTCTCTCTGTGTCTGTCTGTCTGTCTCTGCCTCTGTCTTTCTCTCTCTGTCTCTGTCTGTCTGTCTCTCTCTCTGCTTCTGTCTCTGTCTCTGTCTGTCTGTCTGTCTCTCTCTCTGCCTCTGTCTTTCTCTCTCTGTCTCTCTCTCTGTCTCTGTCTCTGTCCTCTCTCTCTCTCTCTCTCTCTCTCTCTCTCTCCTCTCTCTCTCTCCTCTCTCTCTTCTCTTGCTGTCTGGAATGTGGAACAACCTTGCTCTCTCTCTGTCTGTCTGTCTGTATGTCTCTCTGTCTGTGCCTTTGTCTGTGTGTCTGTCTCTGTCTGTCTGTATGTCTCTCTCTCTGTGCCTCTGTCTTTCTCTCTCTGTGCCTCTGTCTGTATGTCTCTCTCTCTGTGCCTCTGTCTGTCTGTCTCTGTCTGTATGTATGTCTCTCTCTCTGTGCCTCTGTCTTTCTGTCTGTGTGCCTCTGTCTGTCTGTCTGTCTGTCTGTCTCTGTCTGTCTGTATGTCTCTCTCTCTCTGTGCCTGTCTTTCTCTCTCTGTCTCTGTCTGTCTGTCTGTATGTCTCTCTCTGTGCCTCTGTCTTTCTCTATCTGTCTCTGCCTGTCTGTCTGTCTCTGTCTGTCTGTCTCTGTCTGTCTCTGTATGTCTCTCTCTATCTGTGCCTCTGTCTTTCTCTCTCTGTTTCTGTCTGTCTGTCAGTCTGTCTGTCTCTCTCTGTGCCTCTGTCTTTCTCTCTCTGTCTCTGTCTGTCTCTGTCTGTATGTCTCTCTCTGTGCCTCTGTCTTTCTCTCTCTCTCTCTCTTCTCTCTCTCTCTCTCTCTCTCTCTCTCTCTCTCTCTCTCTCTCTCTCTGTCTGTCTGTCTGTCTGTATGTCTCTCTCTCTGTGCCTCTGTCTTTCTCTCTCTGTCTCTGTCTGTCTCTGTCTGTCTGTCTGTCTGTCTCTCTCTCTCTCATGCAAGCAGCTTTAGCCTGGATTCTGGGTATGGATCATTTGCAAAAGTGTGTTCACATCTTCATTGAATGGTGTGGTGTGAGTCCTGTATCACTAAAGCCCAACAAGACCAAAGTCATGCTGACAACAACCTGTCACAGATGGCACAGTGTAAAGCAGCCCAACAAGACCAAAGTCATGCTGACAACAACCTGTCAAAGATGGCACAGACCAAAGTCATGCTCACAACAGCCTGTCAAAGTTGCACAGACCAAAGTCATGCTGACAACAACCTGTCAAAGGTGCACAGACCAAAGTCATGCTGACAACAACCTGTCAAAGTTGCACAGACCAAAGTCATGCTGACAACAACCTGTCAAAGTTGCACAGACCAAAGTCATGCTGACAACAACCTGTCACAGATGGCACAATGTAAAGCAGTTCTCTTCGGTTTTCAGCAGTAATGTCAGAATAGAAGGGGGTGAATCACTGTGTTCTAGGCGTAACAACTGACCACAATCTTCCGTGGACTGCTCACATCCAAACATGATGAAAAACCGTATCCAAACGAATACATGAATTATGCAGGATTAAGCACCGTTTGAACTTTCATGCCAGAACATTCTTCCTGAATGCTCACATTGTCTCTTCAATCATTAATTTATTGTTTGATACTGTATGACTCAAACAGCGCAAATTCGATGAAACCTTTAATCAGCCTCTATAAACGTGCCCTTGAAGTGGCTTTCCCGACATATAATCAGCATCTATAAACGTGCCCTTGAAGCAGCTTTCCCGACATTTAATCAGCATCTATAAACGTGCCCTTGAAGTAGCTTTCCCGACATTTAATCAGCCTCTATAAACGTGCCCTTGAAGTAGCTTTC
>CM031615.1:75603591-75611091 GCA_018398815.1 Conus ventricosus
TGTGGTCAGGCCCTTGAGTCAGTGCCCATTGTTGGATGTCTCAGCGACAATACCCTGATTATTTCCCCACTGTGGTCAGGCCCTTGAGTCAGTGCCCATTGTTGGATGTCTCCGCGACAGTACCCTGATTATTTCCCCACTGTTGTCAGGCCCTTGATTCAATGCCCATTGTTGGATGTCTCAGCGACAATACCCTGATTATTTCCCCACTGTTGTCAGGCCCTTGAGTCAGTGCCCATTGTTGGATGTCTCAGCGACAATACCCTGATTATTTCCCCACTGTGGTCAGGCCCTTGACTCAGTGCCCATTGTTGGATGTCTCAGCGAGAGTACCCTGATTATTTCCCCACTGTTGTCAGGCCCTTGAGTCAGTGCCCATTGTTGGATGTCTCCGCGACAGTACCCTGATTATTTCCCCACTGTGGTCAGGCCCTTGACTCAGTGCCCATTGGTGGATGTCTCAGCGACAGTACCCTGATTATTTCCCCACTGTTGTCAGGCCCTTGAGTCAGTGCCCATTGTTGGATGTCTCCGCGACAGTACCCTGATTATTTCCCCACTGTTGTCAGGCCCTTGAGTCAGTGCCCATTGTTGGATGTCTCCGCGACAGTACCCTGATTATTTCCCCACTGTGGTCAGGCCCTTGACTCAGTGCCCATTGTTGGATGTCTCAGCGACAGTACCCTGATTATTTCCCCACTGTTGTCAGGCCCTTGAGTCAGTGCCCATTGTTGGATGTCTCCGCGACAATACCCTGATTATTTCCCCACTGTGGTCAGGCCCTTGATTCAGCGCACATTGTTGGATTTCTTTCTTTCTTTCTGCGTACGCAGGCTGATACTCCTGCGGACACTCCCTGTATAGCCAGGCAGTGGAGTTTTGTGTGTATGACCCTTTTTTATCCCGCCATTAAGGCAGCCATACTCCATCTTCGGGGAAGGTGCATGCTATGTGTCACGTGTCATCCATACCAACGGCCAAACTGGCCTTCTCTTCCGAAAGTTGGTGATGGGATTTTACGTGTGTGCAAGATGTTATGCGTGCGTTCACACACGGAACCTCGGTTTATAGTCTCATTCGAAGGACTATATGGGAATGGAGTCAGAACCAATGTTAACTCCGAGGGAAAAATCCCCCTATACCGAAATTCGAACCCGCAACCCCAGGATCACGAGTCCGGCGCTCTACCAACTGAGCTATTCCGGCCCCCGACATTGTTGGATGTCTCTGCGACAGTACCCTGATTATTTCCCCACTGTGGTCAGGCCCTTGATTCAGCGCACATTGTTGGATGTCTCCGCGACAGTACCCTGATTATTTCCCCACTGTGGTCAGGCCCTTGATTCAGCGCACATTGTTGGATGTCTCCGCGACAGTACCCTGATTATTTCCCCACTGTTGTCAGGCCCTTGATTCAGCGCACATTGTTGGATGTCTCAGCGACACGCTGCAGGCTTGTGTGGCTTCCCGTGGAACTGAAGTGTTTGGGGTTGAAAAAACACTGTCCATCCCACAGTAAACGGACACCTGAATCAGAACAGGGAAGGTAAAGGCGACGGAAGGAGAGAATCGGGGTCCACCTTCAATCGTGCCGTATCCCAACAGAAGGGGAGTCTCACCATTTCGCGGGCTGTTAGGCTTGGGGGGGAGAGGGGGGGGGGGGGGGTAGTCATCTTAAACCCTAAGCTTTAGTGCTAACCATAGTGCTTTTGGTGCTGTTGGCTACATCACTTGCACTCGCTGACGCTGTCATAAAGGGGTCAGGGCTGTTCAGTGAGTGGTGGGTGGATGATGATGACGGCACGAGCGGGGAGGAGCACGGCTGATTGGCTGTCAGAGCGGTGAGCAAGGCAGCAGCTGTCCGACCTGTCGCCCTTTTCTTTGTGACGAGGGCCCCCGGCGGTCGGCTGGGCGACACAACGCGGACGGCGGACAAAAGGGTGTCGGGTCCTGACGAGGGTGTAGCGGCTGTGACACGTTGACCACTATTGATCCCCTCCCCCCTCCCCCCTCCCCCCCCCCCCCCCCCCCCCCCGTCCACACCCACTTTGTCCAGTTTGTCTGGCCTCACCCCTCCCCATCTCCTTCCACCCTCCCTTACCTCCAGACTACCCCCCCCCCCTCTTCCCACCCCCCACCCCAGTTTCCATCTGCCTCTCCGCCACCTTCGCGCCTTTAGCTAAAGCAGGGGACGCCCCTCGTTACCCGAGGTTCCGCTCAGTGCTCGCTACACCGGGTGTGTACTTCCACAGACTTCGCTTTCGTTTCAGCGGGTATCTTGGCAGGAAAATGCGTCACTAGGGGTGCGAGGACTTGTCTGTTGGTTTTTGAAAGCGGCTGAAAATGGGGAGTTTGATCCAGTGAAGCAGAGCGTGTCCGTTAAAAGCGTCAGAGTTTCACTTCAGACTCCCACAGTGACGTGTGGGTGGGACGGAGTCTGGCCGAGGTTCTCGGGTTGCCGGTGTGTTTAACAGACGGTCATAGATGAGGGGAGTTTTTAGGGGGTTTGGATCCCGAGGCCTGTGCTCGAGTTGCTGTGTCCTATCTTGGTTGAGGGTGTCAGGGTTTGTAATTTGGCCCCGGACAGTTTGGCGAGTCAGTGGTTTGGGGTTTCACCAAGCTTTCCTCTGGCCACAACAGGTAGAAAGGGTTGTACGTCAGCTGGTAGAGGCTGTTGTGCAGGTGGCGACGTAAGGGTCAAACGCTTTGCAGATCTGGCCTACTGGGCAAACAGCTACACTTGCTTTTAGCAGGACAGGGACCTGGTTGTTTACAGTGCGCGAATGTTCACTTTTTTTTTTTTGATGACTGGGTCATGAAGGATTAAACGAAGGTCGAGAGTGGAGTGCTGTCGCAGTGTCGGGCCATCTTGCACGTCCTGTTTGATGGAGTCTGTTCTTCCGCTGTTTTCCAGTGTAGATTAACAGACGTTTCCTGTGTTGTTCAGTTATCTAGGGTAAATCCAACAACATTACCTTGTTGTTCAGTTATCTAGGGTAAATCCAAGAGCAATACCTTGTTGTTCAGTTATCTAGGGTAAATCCAAGAACATTACCTTTGTTGTTCAGTTATCTCGCATAAATCCAAAACATTACCTTTGCTGTTCAGTTACCTAGGATAAATCCAAGAACATTACCTTGCTGTTCAGTTATCTAGGGTCAATCCAACAACATTACCTTGTTGTTCAGTTATCTAGGGTAAATCCAACAACATTACCTTGCTGTTCAGTTATCTAGGGTCAATCCAACAACATTACCTTTGCTGTTCAGTTACCTAGGATAAATCCAAGAACGTTACCTTTGCTGTTCTTCCGTCTTGTGTCAACCAGCGGACGTTACCTGCGTTGCTGTGTGTGCGTGTGCCAGTGAGAACCTAGGCACGTTACCACTTTGAACTGCTCGGGGTGAGAACCCAAAGCCGGTCTGATTCCCAGGAACACGACCACATTCCAAGGGAGACGGCATTGCACTGCCGCTGGTTTCGCTTCACTGCACACGTTGACAAACTGGTGCAGGCGTGCATAACCACATGATGGCCAGGTGTTCGTGTTTTGAAGTATCAAACGTCGACAGAATTAACCGTGTCAGCGGATACATTGCTCTAACAGTGGGCGTCTTGAGTGATACAGAACTTGTCGGGGGCGTGATCAGTTGAAGAGAACACTTGGGTTGCCTCATCTTGTTAGATCATGCACATCCCTTTTACGGAGTCCCCGAACAAGTTGTTCAAAGAGCGACGCCTGTGTTGGACTCGGCGCTGTGTCATTGGTTTCGTGGATAGTGCCATTTGAAGACAAGAAGATTATTTTCTGCTGGTAAATAGAACGAATCGCAGATCACATATGTAAAAGACGATGGTGTTAAGTGTGTATGTGTGTGTGCCGACGGCCGGTGGATTTGGTGATTCAGCTGTTAGTGTGGAGCACAGTGGATTGATACGGCCAGTTGCGGTGTGATCGAGTTGAGGATTCAGCTGTTAGTGTGGAGCACAGTGGATTGATACGGCCAGTTGCGGTGTGATCGAGTTGAGGATTCAGCTGTTAGTGTGGAGCACGGTGGATTGATACGGCCAGTTGGGGTGTGATCGAGTTAAACTGCTGTCCAAAACCGAGCCGCCATGTATATCTGCCTTACTGGGTACGTTGATGTTAAGTGTTTGTTTACATTATGTACTGTTGTTTGTGTATTGACTGTAGACGCATGCACACGCAACTCTCTCTCTCTCTCTCTCTCTCTCTCTCTCTCTCTCTCTCTCTCTCTCTCTCTCTCTCTCTCTGTGTGTGCGTGCGCGTGCCTGGTAGTGTGTGTGTGTGTGTGTGTGTGTGTGTGTGTGTGTGTGTGTGTGTGTGTGTGTGTGTGTGTGTGTGTCTGTGTGTGTGTGTGTGTGTGTGTGTGTGTGTGTGTGTGTACTTGGGCATGTGCGTGCGTCGTGTGTGTGTGTGTGTGTGTGTGTGTGTGTGTGTGTGTGTGTGTACTTGGGCATGTGCGTGCGTGCGTGATTGTGCGTGCCTGTAAATATGTGGATGAAGTGAATATATGCAAACGCGTAAACATTCGCTAACCAAAGGATCGCTTTTCATTTAAGTTGGAAGACTCTCAAAGCCTGGAGAGCTTGGCAGCAGAAGGTTTTCACACACACACACACACACACACACACACACACACACACACACACACACACACACACACACGCACATAGACGCGTACGCGCGCGCACGCACGCACGCACGCGCATCTTTTTGTCGGCCATGAATTCTCTCTTTCCGAACCGTGGTGAAATATTCCAACATTCAGCATGAATGACAGAGGGTAAAACACAATGGTCCACAGCATGGCCCTTGTCTGTCCGATCACATGGGGTGTAGCCAGGTACACCTGGATCACATGGGGTGTAGCCAGGTATGCATGGATCACATGGGGTGTAGCCAGGTACAACTGGATCACATGGGGTGTAGCCAGGTACACCTGGATCACATGGGGTGTAGACATGGATCACATGGGGTGTAGCCAGGTAGACATGGATCACATGGGGTGTAGCCAGGTAGACCTGGATCACATGGGGTGTAGCCAGGTAGACATGGATCACATGGGTGTAGCCAGGTAGACATGGATCACATGGGGTGTAGCCAGGTAGACATGGATCACATGGGGCTGTAGCCAGGTAGACATGGATCACATGGGGCTGTAGCCAGGTAGACATGGATCACATGGGGTGTAGCCAGGTAGACATGGATCACATGGGGTGTAGCCAGGTATGCATGGATCACATGGGGTGTATGCCAGGTAGACGTGGATCACAGGGGGTGTAGCCAGGTAGACGTGGATCACATGGGGTGTAGCCAGGTAGACATGGATCACATGGGGTGTAGCCAGGTAGACATGGATCACATGGGGTGTAGCCAGGTAGACATGGATCACATGGGGTGTAGCCAGGTACACCTGGATCACATGGGGTGTAGCCAGGTATGCATGGATCACATGGGGTGTAGCCAGGTAGACATGGATCACATGGGGTGTAGCCAGGTAGACATGGATCACATGGGGTGTAGCCAGGTACACCTGGATCACATGGGGTGTAGCCAGGTACACCTGGATCACAGGGGGTGTAGCCAGGTAGACATGGATCACATGGGGTGTAGCCAGGTATGCATGGATCACATGGGGTGTAGACATGGATCACATGGGGTGTAGCCAGGTACACCTGGATCACATGGGGTGTAGCCAGGTATGCATGGATCACATAGGGTGTAGCCAGGTATGCATGGATCACATGGGGTGTAGCCAGGTATGCATGGATCACATGGGGCTGTAGCCAGGTAGACATGGATCACATGGGGTGTAGCCAGGTACACCTGGATCACATGGGGTGTAGCCAGGTAGACATGGATCACATGGGGTGTAGCCAGGTAGACATGGATCACATGGGGTGTAGCCAGGTAGACATGGATCACATGGGGCTGTAGCCAGGTAGACATGGATCACATGGGGTGTAACCAGGTAGACATGGATCACATGTGGCTGTAGCCATGTATGCATGGATCACATGGGGTGTAGCCAGGTAGACATGGATCACATGGAGCTGTAGCCAGGTAGACATGGATCACATGGGGCTGTAGCCAGGTAGACATGGATCACATGGGGTGTAGCCAGGTGATTGGAGCTGAGGGGAAAACACAATGGTCCACAGCATGGCCCTTGTCTGTCCGATCACATGGGGTGTAGCCAGGTACACCTGGATCACATGGGGCTGTAGCCAGGTACACCTGGATCACATGGGGTGTAGCCAGGTAGACATGGATCACATGGGGTGTAGCCAGGTACACCTGGATCACATGGGCTGTAGCCAGGTACACCTGTATCACATGGGGTGTAGCCAGGTACACCTGGATCACATGGGGTGTAGCCAGGTAGACATGGATCACATGGGGTGTAACCAGGTGATTGGAGCTGAAGGGAAAACACAATGGTTTACAGCATGGTCCTTGTCTGTCCGATCACATGGGGTGTAGCCAGGTACACCTGGATCACATGGGGTGTAGCCAGGTATGCATGGATCACATGGGGTGTAGCCAGGTACACCTGGATCACATGGGGTGTAGCCAGGTAGACATGGATCACATGGGGTGTAACCAGGTGATTGGAGCTGAGGGGAAAACACGTGGAACACATGGAGGTGTAGCCAAGTAGACATGGAGTGATTGGAGCTGAGGTTTCCAATCACGAGTGGCAGGGTCTCCAGGCTGCATCACGGCAAAGTGATTAATGCCAGGCTTTCCAAAGAAACGACACAGACAGCACGTTAGGCACCGCCCTTCATTGACTTTGACAGCAAACCTGGTGTTAAGAAGCTGATCTGGAGTGATGACAACGGTCCGTTGGGTAGAAAGGGGTGATAATGACAGCATCAAACAGCTGATCTGGAGTGATGACAACGGTCCGTTGGGTAGAAAGGGGGAATAATGACAGCATCAAACAGCTGATCTGGAGTGATGACAACGGTCCGTTGGGTAGAAAGGGGTGATAATGACAGCATCAAACAGCTGATCTGGAGTGATGACAACGGTCCGTTGGGTAGAAAGGGGGAATAATGACAGCATCAAACAGCTGATCTGGAGTGATGACAACGGTCCGTTGGGTAGAAAGGGGGGATAATGACATCAAACAGCTGATCTGGAGTGATGACAGTGGTCCGTTGGGTAGAAAGGGGGGACAATGACGGCATCAAACAGCTGATCTGGAGTGATGACAGTGGTCCGTTGGGTAGAAAGGGGGGACAATGACGGCATCAAACAACTGATCTGGAGTGATGACAGTGGTCCGTTGGGTAGAAAGGGGGGATAATGACGTCAAACAGCTGATCTGGAGTGATGACAGTGGTCCGTTGGGTAGAAAGGGGGATAATGACAGCATCAAACAGCTGGTCGTCAATGTAGATACTCACCTAGACGTATAATGACAGATTCGTAAAAGTTCATTCCAAACGCAGTCAAAACCCCACCTC
>CM031615.1:75621091-75636091 GCA_018398815.1 Conus ventricosus
GCTGCACGTGCGGGGACATCCCATTCTGTGTTTGAGATTTTTTTCTCTCCCCGAAATGTGACTGCAGGTGAGCAGAGTCAATGGCCAATTGGATAAGAGACATGCACCTAGGGTCGATGTGGTTTAGCCAGGAAGATGCGCGGCCGCATTCCATCGCTGTGAAAGTTTGGAGGATCTGTGCCTGGTTATTGTGGTCGGTCGGTGGTGGGAAGCGACGGGTTTGAATACGTGAACATTGGATTTGGTCGTTCTAGTGCTTGAGGACGTTCGCGTTCGCGCGTGTGTGATCAGTTGGCCGTCTACTCATTAAAAAAAGATTGATTTGATACTTTTATGTGTGAGGTTCTGCCTATGTGTCCGCGAGCGCGCGCGCGTTTGTGTGTGTGTGTGTGTGTGTGTGTGTGAGTGTGTGAGAGAGAGAGAGAGAGAGAGAGGTGGAGGGGGGAGAGGCAAAGAGAGATAGATGGGAGTGGGGTGAGAACCAGAGGAGATCCAAGAGAGAGAGAGAGAAAAAGCGAAAGAGAGAGGTGGAGGGGGGGGGGGGGAGGCAAAGAGAGATAGATGGGGGTGGGGTGAGAACCAGAGGAGATCCAAGAGAGAGAGAGAGAGAGAGAGAGAGAGACTCTAAACGATTTCGTTTTTTTCTGCTGACAACGTCTCTTTGTTCGTTCCGCTTCACTGAACGGCACATGTTTTGGGCGGGCAGCCGGCTGCTGGGTCTCTTAGTCATAGCGATTTGTGGCGAGGGAAACGCTCAGGGCTGTTGTCACATGTGTCAGTGCTGTGTCATTGCTGTGTCGCTGACAGTCACAGCGCTCTGTCACTGGACGCTTAGGCCGGAGATTGTGTGCCCTTTAGATCCCCCACTGTCGCTGGACACACAGGCCGGAGATTGTGTGCCCTATAGATCCCCCACTGTCACTGGACACACAGGCCGGAGATTGTGTGCCGTATAGATCCCCCCACTGTCACTGGACGCTTAGGCCGGAGATCGTGTGCCGTATAGATCCCCACTGTCACTGGTGTCGTCATCATCTGTCGTCCTTTCATTGTCATTGTTGTTGGTGGTGTTGTTAGTGGTAGTAGTAGTGTTTCCATCATCAGCATTTTCATCGTTATCATGATGATGATTTTTATTATATCAATACTGTTATTGTGATAGGTATTAGTAGCAGTTTGTGTTGCAGATATACACATATTGACACATATTGACACACATTGACACACATTGACACACATTGACACATATTGACACATGTTGACACATGTTGACACATGTTGACACAGTGTTGCTTTCAAGTAGGTGTCAGGTATCTGTATTCACTTACTTAGATTTCATTGATTATTATCGTTATTTTACATCTTCCGTTACTGCTGCTGCTGCTACTACTACTACTACTACTACTACTACTACTACTACTACTACCACTACTACTACTAATTCTACTACAACACATACATACACTCATATGCTTGTACGCCCATACACACAGGCATACCCTTCTTTCCTACCTTCCTCACTCTTTGTCTCCCCCCCCCCCCCCCCCCCCCCCCCCTTTCTCTCCGTCTCTGTCTCTGTCTCTGTCCCTCTCCCTTCCTCCTTCCGGTCTCTTCCTACTACTGTCATTCGTTACCTTATCCCCACCACACTCGAAACCCAAACCCGTCCTTTCTCCCCCCCCCCCCCCCCCCCTTCCCCTTACCTTTCCCCACACCTCCTCAGATGCAACCATCATTCATGTGGGGTCGGAATGGGGTTAAGGGATGGAGGGGGGCTGGGGGAGGAGTAGGAGGGAAGCGGTGGTGGAGGTGGTGGTGGTGGTGATGATGGTGGTGGCGATGATGATGATGATAGTGGTAGTGGTGGTGATGGTGCTGATGATGATAATGGTGGTGGTGTTGATGATGATGATGGTGGTGGTAGTGGCGGTGGTAGTGGTGGTGGTGGCGGTGGTATCACTTTATCGTGTCGGTGGTAATAACGTGAGACAAGGCAGCCTTCTATTCCCTGTCCATCTGTGGCCCCGCCAGGATGAGGGCCGGGGGGTGTCTGTCTGTCAGCCGTCTGTTGTGTCAGCCTGTCTGTGTCAGCAACATGGCTCGCTCCCACGCCAGGCCTGGGTCTGGAGGCCAAAGGGTCACGTGATCGTTCACTCTCCCAGAACCAGGCTCCCAGGGAGGGTCAAAATATATGTATATAAGGCGAGTGAAGAAAAAAAGGAGGGGGAGGGGGAGGGACTATTCGCGTCATGGCACTATTTTCAAGAAGAACACATCTCGGTGAATGTTACTCTTCTCTGGAAGAAATGATCTCTTTTGTTTCGAAAATTACTGATATGAAGAACAAGAACCCTCTTTGTTGAAAAATGTTATTTTCATTAAGAGAGAGAGAGAGAGAGAGAGAGAGAGAGAGAGAGAGCGAGCGGAAAATTTACTGTGTTAGGGAAGAAACGGTATTGAAATTGAAAGTAGATGATGATTGCTTTTGTGAAGAAAAATGAGTTAATATGAACTAAAAGGAAAAGAAAAAAAACTTTGCGAAAAGAAAGCTCAAGTATTCTGTTAACGAAAGTTTTTGTCATGAACCAAAATGACTGTTTTCGTGATGCATATTCATCTTTTATTGAAAAAAAAAGAACTATCCACGAAAAAAAAAAGTAACAAACAAACTGTGGACTTTTTTTTTTAAGCAGCAATATCCTGCATTGTGATCACGATTGTTCGCCCTGTTCCTATGTGGATTACGACACTTAAGTCGACAAACCAGTTAGTCCTAGATCTACATATGTGCGTTACGATAGTCCCGCCCACCTGCCAGTTCATTTCATGTCTACTAATAATGTGTTACCGCAGTTTCATCCACACACAGGTTATTATCAAACCCTCCAATATGCGTCAGTTCCGTCCAGAAACCAGTCGGTTTCCGGTGCACGACGTGCATTTCGTCAGTTCGTTAGAAAAAAACTCCCCTCACGCCCCCCCCACCCACCGGATCTCAGAACGAGTACAGCAGTTTAGGTCATTTCCCGTCCGGAAATCGATAAGTTTCAGGTCCACACAAAAAACAGGCATGAAGTCAGTCTTTGTTTATTGTTTTCCCTTGAAAAGGCCGACACAACTTTTCATTTGTCCTTGGGCAGTTGAGGTGGTTCAAAAGGTTGTCAGCTTCAAGGTTGAAAGGTTGGGGGGAGGAGAGGGCCGGTGAGGGTGGGAGCTGGTAGGGTGAGGAGGGATGGGAGGGGCGGGGAGGGACGAGGAGGGATGGGGAGGGTCGGGGAGGGGGTGAGGAGGGAGGGGTGAGGAGGGATGGGAGGGGGGTGAGGAGGGATGGGGAGGGGCGAGGAGGGAGGGGCGAGGAGGGATGGGAGGGGCGAGGAGGGAGGGGCGAGGAGGGATGGGAGGGGCGAGGAGGGATGGGAGGGGTGGGGAGGGACGGGGAGGGGCGAGGAGGGAGGGGCGAGGAGGGATGGGAGGGGCGAGGAGGGATGGGAGGGGTGGTGAGGGGCGAGGAGGGATAGGAGGGATGGGAGGGGCGAGGAGGGATGGGAGGGGTGGTGAGGGGCGAGGAGGGAGGGGCGAGGGGGATGGGAGGGGCGAGGAGGGATGGGAGGGGCGAGGAGGGATGGGAGGGGCGAGGAGGGATGGGAGGGGCGAGGAGGGATGGAGGGGAGAGGAGGGATGGGAGGGGTGGTGAGGGGCGAGGAGGGATGGGAGGGGCGAGGAGGGATGGGAGGGGTGGTGAGGGGCGAGGAGGGAGGGGCGAGGAGGGATGGGAGGGGTGGTGAGGGGCGAGGAGGGAGGGGCGAGGAGGGATGGGAGGGATGGGAGGGGCGAGAAAGGGGGGGGCGAGGAGGGATGGGAGGGGCGAGGAGGGATGGGAGGGGAGAGGAGGGATGGGAGGGGTGGTGAGGGGCGAGGAGGGATGGGAGGGGCGAGGAGGGATGGGAGGGGCGAGGAGGGATGGGAGGGGCGAGGAGGGATGGGAGGGGTGGTGAGGGGCGAGGAGGGAGGGGCGAGGAGGGATGGGAGGGGTGGTGAGGGGCGAGGAGGGAGGGGCGAGGAGGGATAGGAGGGATGGGAGGGGCGAGGAGGGAGGGGCGAGGAGGGATGGGAGGGGAGAGGAGGGAGGGGCGAGGAGGGATGGGAGGGGAGAGGAGGGATGGGAGGGGAGAGGAGGGAGGGGCGAGGAGGGATGGGAGGGGCGAGGAGGGATGGGAGGGGAGAGGAGGGAGGGGCGAGGAGGGATGGGAGGGGTGGTGAGGGGCGAGGAGGGATGGGAGGGGCGAGGAGGGATGGGAGGGGTGGTGAGGGGCGAGGAGGGATGGGAGGGGCGAGGAGGGATAGGAGGGATGGGAGGGGCGAGAAGGGAGGGGCGAGGAGGGATGGGAGGGCGAGGAGGGATGGGAGGGGAGAGGAGGGAGGGGCGAGGAGGGATGGGAGGGGTGGTGAGGGGCGAGGAGGGATGGGAGGGGCGAGGAGGGATGGGAGGGGTGGTGAGGGGCGAGGAGGGATGGGAGGGGCGAGGAGGGATGGGAGGGGTGGTGAGGGGCGAGGAGGGAGGGGCGAGGAGGGATGGGGGGGTGGTGAGGGGCGAGGGAGGGAGGGGCGAGGAGGGATGGGAGGGGCGAGAAGGGAGGGGCGAGGAGGGATGGGAGGGGCGAGGAGGGATGGGAGGGGCGAGGAGGGATGGGAGGGGTGGGGAGGGGCGAGGAGGGATGGGAGGGGAGAGGAGGGAGGGGCGAGGAGGGATGGGAGGGGAGAGGAGGGACGAGGAGGGATGGGAGGGGTGGGGGAGGGACGGGGAGGGGCGAGGAGGGATGGGAGGGGCGAGGAGGGATGGGAGGGGTGGGGAGGGGACGGGGAGGGGCGAGGAGGGATGGGAGGGGCGGGGAGGGGCGAGGAGGGATGGGAGGGGTGGGGAGGGACGGGGAGGGGCGAGGAGGGAGGGGCGAGGAGGGATGGGAGGGGCGGGGAGGGGCGAGGAGGGACGGGAGGCGTGGGGAGGGACGGGGAGGGGCGAGGGGGGATGGGATGGGTGGGAGGGGACGGGGAGGGGCGAGGAGGGAGGGGCCCAGGAGGGATGGGAGGGGCGAGGAGGGATGGGAGGGGTGGGGAGGGACGGGGAGGGGCGAGGAGGGAGGGGCGAGGAGGGATGGGAGGGGCGGGGAGGGGCGAGGAGGGGGCGGGGGCGTGGGGGGGGACGGGGGGGGGGATGGGAGGGACGGGGAGGGGCGAGGAGGGAGGGGGGAGGAGGGATGGGGGGGGCGGGGAGGGCGAGGAGGGACGGGAGGGGCGAGGAGGGACGGGAGGGGTGGGGAGGGACGGGGAGGGGCGATGAGGGAGGGGCGAGGGGGGATGGGAGGGGTGGGGAGGGACGGAGGGGCGAGGAGGGATGTGGGGTATAGAGATGACCCCATGTGTCAGTCTGTAGCACGCAGGCAGCAGGTGGACACTGACTGATCAGGCCTAGTTCAAATGGACAGTGAGTGAGTGTGTGTGTGTGTGTGTGTTGTGTATATGTGTGTATGTGTGAGTGTGTGTGTGAGTGTGTGTGCGTGTGTGTGTGTGTGTGTGTGTGTGTGTGTGTGAGAGAGTGTGTGAGTGTGTGTGTGTGTGTGTGTGTGTGTGTGTGTGTGTGTGTGTGGTGTGTGTGTGTGTGTGTGTGTGTGTGTGTGTGTGTGTGTGCGTGCGTGCGTGTGTGTGGTGTGTGTGTGATGTGTGTGTGAGTGTGTGTGTGTGTGTGTGTGTGATGTGTGTGTGTGTGTGTGTGGGTGTGTGTGTGGTGTGTGTGTGTGTGTGTGTGTGTGTGTGTGTGTGTGTGTGTGTGTCCATCACGTTTCTCCCATCCCGATTCGCCCAAACCACTGTTCTCAGGTGTCATGGCCAGTGTCTGCGTCCCGGAACTCTGAAACTATCCAGTGTATTGTTTCACCCTAATGCTGACGCCGCGCGCATGTACGTGTGTGTGTGTGTGTGTGTGTGTGTGTGCGTGTGCGTGTGTGTGTGTCTGCGTGTGAGGGGTGGTGGTGGTGATGGTGGTACTGGTCCCTTTCTGACTCTCGCCCCATGACCTGGTCTGCATGGAAGAAGGAGAGAATCTGAATGGAAGATACCTGGTTAGTTAACTCTCGCCCATGACCTGGTCTGCAGGGAAGGAGAGAATCTGAATGGAAGATAATCTGGTTAGTTAACTCTCGCCCCATGACTTGGTCTGCAGGGAAGAAGGTGGGAGTCTGAATGGAAGATAACCTGGTTAGTTGAAACTCTGTCGGTTGTCACCTCATTTCTGTCGGTATGTCTGTCACCTGTCGCCAGAACTCCCTGTCTCTGCTGTCATTTGTGTGTGTGTGTGTGTGGTGTGTGTGTGTGTGTGTGTGTGTGTGTGTGTGTGTGTGTGTTTCAGAGAGAGAGAGAGAGTGAGAGAGAGAGAGGTGTGTGTGTGTGAGTGTGAATATATATTATTATATATTTATTATATATTTATATATATTTATATATATATAATGTGTGTGTGTGTGTGTGTGTGTGTGTGTGTGTGTGTGTGTGTGTTTGAGAGAGAGACAGAGCGAGAGAGAGAGAGAGAAGAGAGAACTGATTTCATGCAAGTTCATTATACAGGATTGGGGGCGAAATGTAACAGGTGTGTGTGTGTGTGTGTGAGTGCAGACCGGTTGGGTAGACCATGATTGATTATTGAACGAGCTGTACCATGTGCAGGAGAAAGGAAGGAAAAAGCACTCGAGGGAGGGAGGGGGGGGGGGGGGGAGGATGCGAGAGGCGGGTGGGGGAGGAAGGGGGTGTCTGAGGATGTAGGCGGGGGTGTGGTGTGTGTGTGTGTGGTGTGTGTTCGTGCGCGCGCGCGCGTGCGTGGTGGTGCGTGCGTGGTGGTGTGTGTGTGTGCGCGTGGTGTGTGGTGGTGTGTGTCGCGTGCGTGTGTTTTTGCGGTGCGTGATGTGTGGTGTGAGCGACGAAAGAGGGAGAGGGGGGGGGGGGGGGGGGGAGGGAGGGGGGGTTGGCGGGTTTGGTTGATGAGGCACTGATCGAATGTTCATCTGTATTGGTTGACGGGACACAGTGGTTGGCAGGGACAGGGTTGGCAGGGACACAGTGGTTGGCGGGACACAGGGGTTTGGGGCGGGACACAAGGGTTTGGGCGGGAACGTGGTTGGTAGGGAACAAGGGTTTGGCAGGGACAAGTGGTGGGCAGGGACACAGTGGTTGGCGGGGACACAGTTTGTCTCCCAAAAAATTTCCTGGGAGTTGTGCCTTTGGGCTTTAAAAAACAGTTGAACAATACCAATTACAATCAAAAACGGTGTATTCTTTTTATTTTTGCGCACGGGCATAAACATACACACACACACACACACCACACAAACACACACACACAGCGTAGTCTTGGGGCATTTTTTCGTCAATCGACAGGGAAAAAGAAGGAAAACCCCATAAGCTCTGGGTTTAAGCGCAAGTATATCGATGGAGTTCTCTGTGTAGTTTTGGGGCAGTGGGGGTTAGGATTGGGGCTTTGGGTTAGGTCAGTTTAGACTTAGGTAAAAGGCTGGTTGGGATTGGCTTGGGTTAGGTTAGTTTAGAGTTGGGGAAAAGGTTTTTTAGGTTAGAGTTTGTTTCGAAAGGCCCCCGGGGTTTTCGTCCGAAGTTCCTCTTTTGGTGCAAAATACACGCCGCTTTTTAGGGCCGGCGAAGTGTCCCAGTCTAAAGTGGCGTTTGTCCTTTACGTCGTAAAGCGCGTGTTCGCACGCCCCAGTGAACGAAAGGGCCTCTCTTGGTCGTAAAAGTGCCCGGGAAAGGGGAGGGGGGTCGGCGTCACGGGACTATGGTGTGGGGGTGGGGGCTGTTTTTTGGGGGTGTAGTGGGCGTGGGTGGTCTTGTGAAAAAGGTGGGTCGTCTGCGTTGAAGGAAAGAAAGAAAAAAAGAGTGAGAAGGGGGGGGGGGGGGGTGGGGGGGGGGGGGGGAGAAGGAAGGTGTGGGTTGGGGTTAGGCTGGGAATGAATGGGGGAGGGGGTGGGGGGGGGGGGGGGGGGGGGGGGTTTTCCCTTCCATTTTAAATTAAATAGTTTAAAAAGCCGGGGTTCGTGTTTTAACGCCCCACGAGCTTCCTTGCGGAGTGCCCGGAAAAACGTTCTGCCGCTCCCAAACCCCTGTCTGTCCCCCAGCGGTAAAAGGGGTACCGGGTTTCAGTGCGGGGGTTACAGGGGGGAAGAAAGGAGGGGGGCTGCGCCTGCATAATCTATGCCTACACCGGCGGCTCCACAGTTCATGTCCCCGATCCCTTAGGTTATGAACCCCCCCCCCCCCTTTTTTTTTTTAAATTGACGAACAGAAAGAAAAAAAAGGCGTGGGTTTTTTGTTCTTTTTTTCTTTTTTCTAATCTTAAATTTTTTAATATAATGAAAACGCACTGGGTGCATAAAAAGTTATTGGTTCCGTCATTCTGTAGCCCGGTTTTTATTAGTTTCTTTCCCCCTTCCTTTTTTGTTTTGTTTTTGTATTCTTTTTAACACCCCGTTTGGTCCCAGGGGCTGTGCAGTTTTGCACAACAGCGGCTCCTGTCGTAGTTGTCAAAAAAACCCCGAAGAGGGAAACCCCCCTTTTTATGGGTCCTGTTTTGGGGCTGCGGTACGCTTTCAGTTTTTTTATCGGGTTTTTGTAACTTTAAATGTTGACAGGTTTTCATTTCAAAACAAAATTTGCTTGAAAAATGACCCGGGGGTAACAGCTTAAACAGTTGATGACGTTTTTCGACAGTTTCACTTTGAGGGGTTACCCTTTCGCGGCACCATTCGCGCGCAATCATGCGCGCGCGGAATAGAAAAGTATTTATTGCTAGGGTGTCTTCGTTGTTTCAGGGGGGTACGGTTTGAAATCAGCGTCGGAACCCCCTGCGCCAAGGTTGACCCCGGCCATTTTCCCGGCTGTTGGGCCGCTAGTTGTCGTTTGGTGGAATCGGAGTAGTGTAGAAGGTTCGCTTCCCCTTTCCCCCCCTTCACCCCCCCCCCCCAAAACAACAACATTTCAACCGTATTCTGTTATCCGGTTGGTTTCAACGAGGCGGTGGACCGTCCCTGAATGGGGTCGTTCCTTTTTAGAGCTAAAGGATTCGATTTTTGTAAAAAATCTTTCCCCCCCCCCCCCCCCCCCCCCCCCCCCCCCCCCCCCCCCCCCCCCCCCCCCCCCCCCCCCCCCCCCACCCCCCCCCCCCCCCCCCCCCCCCCCCCCCCCCCCCCCCCCCTCCCCTGCGGGGCGCGCGTGCGTTAGTTCCGCCGGGTTTTAAGCAGCTAAAGTTAAAGAGGAGTGGGTTGTTGGTCGCATTCGATGGGGGTCAGTGACCATGGAGACATCAGGTCGATGGGTGTTGGACTGTCAGCCGAAGGGGGGTATCTGTGTGCTCGCTGCCCGCGTCTTGCTCCTTTTGTGGCTGGCGCAGGTCACTAACCGCTTTTTGGATACCTTTGGGATCACGCGCCCGTGCCCCTTTTGGAAAAGATTCGGCGACAAGGTAAAAACCCAAGCCAAATTGTTCCGCTCAGGTGTGCGGGGTAAAAGGAGAAGGAGAGGAGAGAGAGAGGAGGAGAGGGGAGAGCGCAAGCCCCCAAAATAGGGGGGGGGGGGGGGGGGAAAAAAAACGGGGGAGGGGGGGGAAAGGAGGGGTTTTCTTTGGAGGAGGAGGGAGGGAGGAGAACCCCCCCCCCCCTTTTTTTTTATTTTCATTTTTTAAACCCGTTTGGCGCATGGGGGGCGGGTTGGATAATGCGATAGAGGGGAGGAGGGGGGGGGGGGGGGCTCAGGTAATATGGCCAAAAAGAAAGAGAAGATTGATCGTTCAGCCATCTTCGCTCTTCGAGGAGGAGGAGGGTCGTGTGACGCCGGCTGCCTGTGATTCGATAGCGTCAACTGACCGTGAAGACGTGGGTCGATGTGGGCATTAGAGATGTAGAGGGCACATGGCAAATACCTCGCTCGCTTTCCTGCTGTTCGTGGGTCGATGTGGGCATTAGGAGATGTAGAGGGCACATGGCAGATACCTCTCATCGCTTTCCTGCTGTTCGTGGGTCGATGTGGGCATTAGAGATGTAGAGGGCACATGGCAAATACCTGGCATCGCTTTCCTGCTGTTCGTGGGTCGATGTGGGCATTAGGAGATGTAGAGGGCACATGGCAGATACCTGGCATCGCTTTCCTGCTGTTCGCCATGGTACTGTTAGAATCGCATTCACTTGCTTTAGTCACAGAACATTTCCGGGCACCAAGAGAACCGTTCCATTCGCTGAGCTGCCCTTTCAGGTCACGACATGGGCCAGCTTCTTCCTGTCGTCTGCTCAGCCAGGTCGGTCCGCTGCCTGCACGCAGCCTTAGCAACACACACGAACCGCTGTATGTTTGCTTCAAACTTGACAGTGTGACTGCCAGTGGCACAGTGTGGCGAACAATGTGACTATCCATGGCAAAGTGTGGCGAACAATGTGACTATCCATGGCAAAGTGTGGCGAACAATGTGACTCTCTCCATGGCAAAGTGTGGCGAACAATGTGACTCTATCCATGGCACAGTGTGGCGAACAATGTGACTATCCATGGCACAGTGTGGTGAACAATGTGACTCTATCCATGGCAAGTATGGCGAACAATGTGACTCTATCCATGGCAAAGTGTGGCGAACAATGTGACTCTATCCATGGCACAGTGTGGCGAACAATGTGACTATCCATGGCACAGTGTGGCGAACAATGTGACTATCCATGGCATAGTGTGGCGAACAATGTGACTATCCATGGCACAGTGTGGCGACAATGTGACTATCCATGGCACAGTGTGGCGAACAATGTGACTATCCATGGCACATTGTGGCGAACAGGCAGTCAACCCTGAACACAAGGCAGTCAGAGAGCCAGTCGCATCAACAGGAAGTGTCAGATGACTTCAGTATGTGTCGTGGAACTCCTAACTAGCCAAAGACGCATATAATATACTTATCCCCTCTGTTCTATTTCACTGGACTTCTGGACGCTCAGTAACTTCCACGGTGGACGACATTGCTGGAGCGTGTTTTGAGGAGGTTGAGTGCGGCTGTCCTTGACGTAGCTTTTAGAGTGGAATGGAGATGTTGGCCAAGTGCCAGTCATGAGGTAGTTGACAGAACTCAGCTGTCCTTGACGTAGTGTGAATGGAGATGTTGGCCAAGTGCCAGTCATGAGGTAGTTGACAGAACTCAGCTGATCACGTAGCGCGGCCTAGGTTCCAATGTAAATAACACGGACTACAAACCCGAACCAAGGTTTGAACAACCTACTCGCAGATTCAGAGTCTTTCCATTTCAAATTCAGATTTGCTTTTGTTTGTTTTCATTGGTTTGGTGTTCTTACTGTTGTTGATTGAGGACTAGAGCCAGGATGCAAATCTTTCCTCATTCCTTCTCTCTCCTTCCCCAATCTACCACGCACCAGAATAGACTGCAAAATGCTTTGATTGGTGGAGAGAACGATCTCCATTTTCACTTTCCTTGGGGAAGGGGGCGGGGGGGGGGGGGGGGGGTACGAAAGGTCGGGCTTGGTGTGTATGCTGTAACCCTTCTTCCTCCACGCCCTTATCGTCCTTGTTTCTTGTCTTCTTTTTTTTCCGTTCAGGTTGAACATCGGAATTGACGCAGTAGACAGGCGTGACCCTCCCAGGAGGGGTGGGGGTAGGGGTGGGGTGAGGATGTGGACCTGTCTGACACTGTCTACTTAGACTTTGACCAGTAAGACGGACACGTCAGGGTTGAGCAGTGAAAATGGCCGTGCTTGCCGACGCTGGCGGGGTTTAAACAAGCAACGCCTGATTTCCCGTTGTCCTTATGGTGTTCCTCGCCCTTCCTGCTGTTTCTGACTGCACACACACACACACACACACACACACCCGTGGGGGTCTACAGAGAAAGAAAGGAGGGGAGGGACAGAACACTGGCTGTCGTGGAGAGCACTTGACCCTTGACCTTTGTGGTGATCCTGATGATCTCCCCATCCCCCTTACCTGTCTCCCACTCTCATTTTGTGGCCACACGCTTCCTGTGTGTCGCCGTGGCTTAGTAGTTGGCGAACATCGTGTGTGTGTTGTTGTGGTGTGTGTGTGTGTGTGTGTGTGTGTGTGTGTGTGTGTGTGTGTGTTAGTCTGCGTGTCCGTACGTGCATGTGTGTGTGCGTCCGTGTGTGTGCGCGCGTGCGTGTGTGTGCGCGCGCGCGTGTGTGTGCGTGTGTATGGCACAGGCGCACATGGGCATGTGTGTGTTGATTCTTTGACAAACCTGTTCAAAGAAAAGGCAATGCCACGAAACAGCATTTTTTTTTCTTCCAAAGGTTGCAGGGTGGCTGCGGTTGGTTGGTTGTTGATTTGGAACGGTACCCGGCGCACACCCTACCCCCCACATTCACCACCCCCACACGCTCATCTCTCCGATATAGGATCTCTGTGTATTCATTTCCGGACTGCAGATGAGAGAGAGAGAGAGAGAGAGAGAGAGAGAGAGAGATAGCAGACGGAGGGAGGGAAGAGAGGGAGTGCGGATGGTGTTGTCCTAATAGAAGATGGCGGTTTGCAGAGGTGGAAAGAGGTAAAAAAAGGGGGCAGGGAGAGAGAGAGAGACAAGACAAGACAAGACAAAATTCTTTATTTACGAGGATAATAGATAAGCACTGATGTGCTTTTTTTACATCCAGTCCTCGCCCTGTGTAGGGTCAACAATATAAAATAAAAGGCAACAAAGGAAGCATGCAAAAGTGACTAGAACTACAATACAATAGGGGATTAAAATTGCTGGGTTGTATAGAGAGAGGAGAGAGAGGGGGGGGGGGGGGGGGGGGGGGGAACGACACGTAAGCAGACCACAATCTCAAAAAATGTGAACAGTGAAATGAGACTGAAACCTGAAAAAAGAAACCACACAGCTCGGATCGTATTAATATACCAGCTACCATGTGTCCACCGAGGAACTTGTCAACAATGGCTGCTTCACACTCGGCACGTGTCGGACGAGTAAGAGTGCCCAAATCCCCGAGCGCTTCATGTAAGGTAGCAACTGTTTTCCCGCGAAAAATAGAGAAAAGAACTGTTGCCGTCCTAAGGAGTAACACTGGTAATGCCTGTCTGTAACAGAGCGAAAATTCCAGTGCCTCTGTGGGAGCAACTCCCCTCCCCCCACCCCCCCCCCCCCCCCCCCCCCCCCCCCCCCCCACCGCGAAAATAGATAACTTTGTTGTGCTCCTGTGTGTAATAGAGCGAAAATAGAGAATTTTGTTGTGCTCCTGTGTGTTATCGAGCGAAAATAGAGAAATTTGTTGTGCTCCTGTGTGTAAGAGCGAAATTCGAGCGTTCTGTCGGAGCATCTTTCCCCCTCCCACCCCGCCCCCATCCCTCCCCACTCCCCGCGAAATAGAGAAATCTGTGGTGCCTGTAAGGGATGACACTCATAATGACTGTGTTTTCCGGGGAGCTTAGGGAAGACGGGGCAGGAACACTGATGGCTGTTTTCCTGGAAATCCTCTGTAGTAGGCTTTAAGGAGCTAGCGTGCTGCTGCTGATACTATGGACAATATTAGCGTCAATAGGCGATTATAGCTATTTAAGTGATAGAAACGGGTATGATCCTCACGGAATATAGAGAAACAGCCACGTTTATCAGTCAGCACATGATACCAGTTCTTTATTTCTGGTGCATTGGCGAACAAAAACAAGTACAAAAACAAAACAAACAATAAAATGCAACAACAACAAGAAACCCACCCCCAAAAACAAAAACACACAAACAAAATTAATGAACACAAAAACCCACCTTACAGTGGTTTGAAAGTTATTATCCGCTTGACTTAAGCCGTTAAAGACAACATGTATCTTGTCAGATTGAAGGGGAAGTGTGCTTTAACCAGACTTAGTTGCTTTAGATTCCGGCCAAGCGTTTTGACCTCTGACTGTGTGATGTGTGAATATCGATAGATTTGGGGACTACATGTTCCACGGAATTCTGTGAACTGACCTCTGACTGTGTGATGTGTGAATATCATAGATTTGGGGACTACATGTTCCACGGAATTCTGTGAACTGATCTGTGACTGTGTGATGTGTGAATATCGATAGATTTGGGACTACATGTTCCACGGAATTCTGTGAACTGATCTGTGACTGTGTGATGTGTGAATATCGATAGATTTGGGGACTACATGTTCCACGGAATTCTGTGAACTGCTTTGAGTTGGTAGAGACGCCCTGCGAAATCCTCAGTTCAACAAGGGAGGTCAGCGAGGCTAACGAGAAGCCAGGGCTCTGCGTCGTCTTCTTGCTTTGCTTTGCTCCCTCCCTCCCTCTCTCTCTCTCTGATTTTTTTCTTCTTATCTCCCCCATTTGTTTTCTTTTCTCTCTCTTACTCTCTCCCCCCCCCCTCTCTCTCCTCCTTTTTCCCCTAGATTTGATCTCCCATCTGTTCCCTCCCCCACTCTCTCACTCTCTCCATTGCCCGCTGTTCTTTTCATCTATCTCTCTCTTCCCCAACCTCTCTCTCTCTCTCTCATCCTCTCTCTCTCTCTCCTCTCTCCTCTCTCTCTCTCTCTGTGTATCTGTCTCCCCACCCCTCTCTCTTTTTTCTTCCCCTCCCTCTCTCTCTCTCTCTCTCTCTCTCTCTCTCTCTCTGTATCTGTCTTTCCACCCCTCTCTCTTTTTCTTCCCTCCTCTCTGTCTCTCTCTCTCCTCTCTCTCTCTTCACTCTCTCTCTCTCTCTCTCCTCTCTCTCTCTCTCTCTCTCGCGCGCGCTTGCTTTTGCTGGCTGTCGCTCTCCCTCCGTCTAATCCTTCCCGTTCTATGAAGCTGTGGAAGAAATGATTGGAACGGGTTTCCGTCTTCAGGCACCGTGCGACGCGCTGTCAGCCAAGCATGCCCATGACATGATACCCTGACAACGGCCTTTGAGAAGAGGGACGAGTGAGTGCCCTTGGGCTGCATGGCGTGCGCGAGAATACGG
>CM031615.1:75648591-75661091 GCA_018398815.1 Conus ventricosus
CGAACTGTGCCTGTAGAGGGAGCCAGTGTCTGTGACGACTCCAATGCACAGACCTGATCGTTTCAGAGGAGGAGAGAGAGAGAGAGAGAGAGAGAGAGAGAGAGAGAGAGAGAGAGAGAGAGAGAGAGAGAGTCTCTCTAGAGGGAGTTAACTCTAGTCAAATCACAGAGAAACAATTTTCGAAGAAACCAATTCTGTAAAGGGAGTAAATTTTCTGTTGGAGATAAATTTAGTATAGACAAAGAGAAACATGTCCCAGACCGACGGGTTCTGGGAGAGATAAATCTAGTATGGACGAAGACAAAACTAGTGTTCCAGAAAAAGCTCTTTTAAAGGAATCTTTCTTGGGCGCTCAATGTAGTATAGACAAAACCCAAAATCTATAGATGAAGAAGTAAAACGAATGGATAATGTAGCAGAAAAAAGACTGCTCCAAGATGATGGCTCAATATTGAATAAAAAATTATTGTGTGAGTGTGGACATTTTCTTCGTGGATTACAGCTTGTCCAGCGATCAAAACTGTCCAGCAATGTCGTTGATACGCAAGGACCGTCTTCATCTTTAGAGGAAGACAGTGAGCTGTGGACTCTGTAGCGGGCACTTCAAGGACTATGGCTTCATCTGTAGGGTAAGACAGTGAGCTGTAGACACTGTAGCGGGCACTTCAAGGACTATGGCTTCATCTGTAGGGTAAGACAGTGAGCTGTAGACACTGTAGCGGGCACTTCAAGGACTATGGCTTCATCTGTAGGTAAGACAGTGAGCTGTAGACACTGTAGCGGGCACTTCAAGGACTATGGCTTCATCTGTAGGTAAGACAGTGAGCTGTAGACACTGTAGCGGGCACTTCAAGGACTATGGCTTCATCTGTAGGGTAAGACAGTGAGCTGTAGACACTGTAGAGAGCACGATCGAAAATAAGAAATCAGAAATAAAATAGAATAAATGAAATGAAATGAAAGAAAAGAGAAGAGAAAACAAAACAAAAAATAAAAAGCAAGGGAAGAGAAAAGAAACGAAAGAAAAGAGAAGAGAAGAGAAAACAAAAAAATAGAAAGCAAGGGAAAGAAAAAGAAACGAAAGAAAAGAGAAGAGAAAACAAAAAATAAAAATAAAAAGCAAGGGAAAGAAAAAGAAAGGAAAGAAATGAGCAGAGAAGAAAGAAAAACCAGTTTTCAAGATTTTCGTCAATTACAGCAGCAGCAGGGCAGTAGTAGTAGCAGCAGCAGCAGCAGCAGCCAGCTAACGCTGCGCATCAGTGGCGCGCTGCACTGGACTGTAGTGTGTGTGTGTGTGTGTGCTGAACAACCAAAAGCGAAGCGAGCTGCTGGCGGCAAAACTAGCCCCCCGCCCTCCCCCCACCCCCCTGTCCCGCGCGGGTCGGCAGTCCGCTGTTGGTTGGTTGGGGTCGGCCCGGCGTGTGTGTGTGATGATGGTGATGGTGGTGACTGTCTGCCTCGCCTGAGTCACCCATCAGCTGCTGCCAACTCCGCCAGTCGCCCGTCCCCCCCCAGTACCGTAACAACAGTTCACGACTTTCGCTTCCACCGCCGCCACCGCCACGCCTCGCTGTTCCTTGTCCGTGTGTGTGTGTGTTGTCTGTGTTGACTGACCTACTGAACTGTAAGTCAGTGGTGGACACTTTGGGGGCCGCTCAGGCTGCGTGACAGTGCTGCCAGCATGGATATGACCATGTTTTGGAGTCATCACGAGATCATTGACCGGTGAGAGACGCTGTTCGTGGGGTGCTTGGTGCTGTTTCCTGGTTTGTTTTGTTTGGGTCGCACGTGGGGTGTGTGTGTGTGTGTGTGTGTGTGTGTGTGTGTGTGTGTGTGTGTGTGTGTGTGTATGTATGTGTGTGTGTGTGTGTACGCGTGCGCGCGCCGTACTTGTTCGTATTCGTTAGCCGCTTTGTCAACTTTTGTTAGTTTCTTGTTTTTAATACTTTCCCGACTAGTTAATTGATGTGTGTGTCACCCTAGCTGGTGGTGGTGGTGGGGTGGTGTGTATGTGCGTGTGTGCGTGTGGTGTGTGTGTGCGTGTGTGTGTGTGGGTTGTTGAGTGTGTGTGTGTGTGCGCGCGTGCGCGCGTGCGTGCGTGGTTGATCACACACTCACCCTCGCACACACACTCTCTCTCCGCCCTCTCTCTCTCCTCTCTCTCGCTCTCTCCTCACACACACAGAACACACACACACACAACCACCACACACACAAAATCACACACTCACACTCACACACACAAACACACACACGCACACACTCGCAACACACACCCGCACACACGCACACTCACAACACACACTCTCATCTCCTCCCTCTCTCTCTCTCTCACACACACGCACACACTCACACTCACAACACCAACACACTCTCATCTTTCTCCCGCTCTCGCGCTCTCTCTCTCTCTCTCTAGCTCATCCTCTCTCACTCTCTCTCTCTCACACATACACATGCGCCCACGCACACACGCGCATTCTCAACACACACTCTCCCTCTCCTCCTCTCTCTCTCTCTCTCTCGCTCGCTACTCTCGCTCGCTCTCCAGCACACACACATACACACTCACATGAAAGAGAGAGGTTAACTTTTGCATGAATGGAAGTAGCAATGCATGTGTGAATCCACGCAGGCTGGCCGAAGGGCTCTGTCAGCTACTCTGTGCCTCCCCGCTGTCTGGCGGTGTCCTGCAAATCAACACACCTGTCTCTGTGTCCATCACTACCCAACACACCTTCTGCTGATGTCCATCACTAACCAACACACTCGCCTGTCTGCTGTGTCCCCATCACTACCTACACACCTTCAGGAACAGCGTGCCCTTCACAGCCCTTTCTCACAAGCTTCTCGATAGACGTTTAATCTCATCAATATTCACCTTTGTGGGGCGGAGGGGTGGGGGGGGGGGTTGTTTTTACCTCTATGGCGCAGTCTCATCCGCTGATTCGTGAAACACTTCTTCTGCGCTGGATGGTGTTGTGTGTGCGTGCGCGCGTGTCTGTCGTGTGGTGTTGTGTTTTGTGTGGTTGTGTGTGTTGTGGTTGTTTATGTGTGTAAGGAGCGGCGCCTCGTGTGGTGGCATTTTCTTTGTAGCGTTTGTCGGTCGGGTCGGTGCGGGGGGTAAATGCTGTGGTTTAATTGACCACACTCCGCGCAGCGGCCCGTGTATTTGCTTCCGAATGATATTATCATAATTGTGACATGCAGATCCATTTGTGTGGCCCGAATTCGAGCTCTGCTGTGTGCGGGCGCTCTCCGCTCTCTCTCGCTCGCTCTCTCTCTACAATTCTTCCCTCTCTCTCTCTCTCTCTCTCTCACTCAGCGCTCACGCATTCACGCACTCGTTCTTCAGTCACGCGCTCTCTTGTCTCTAGTTGTTCCGGAGGCTGTCTCTTACACATACACACACACACACACACACACACACACACACCCACACACACACACACACCACACACACACACACACTCACGTGTACACGCAAGGCCAGTTGCAGACACACAGCACACAACACGTCGCGCGCGCACATAAGCTACAGTAAAACAAAAAGATACATCCGAGGTTGAGTGGACCCAAGAGTACTTCCCCTCAGCTTCCAACAAACCGCGAGGAGCAATCCTTGCGCCACCTCTGAACCCGCGCAAGTGTCCACATCGTGGCAGCACCACAGCTTTCCGTTAAACTCAAGACATACTGCGCCCGCAAGCCATTTTGTAACGACCACTGGCTGCGACAAACATACCTCCACGGACTCCACTTCCACCCATCTTTCAACACGCAGAGCCCACCGGCGAAAGACGTCCCAGTCATACAGCTCCTCGCTTCCCCAGCCTCTCCATTGCTGTGTCCGCTGACGGGTGAAACAGTACAGCTCCAGCACAACCAATTTTCGCCACACACGCGGGTCCGCCCTTGAAAAGACCCCGGTCCCATCTACCTGGTGCCCAACGGCGTCCACCAGCGCATGTCCTCCTCACCGTCACTTGGTCTTTCGCCCGATCGCCAAAGCAGACAGAAAAAGACTACACGGAAAAGGGCGATACCCAGTATGCTGTTGGCACTTGCAGCGTCTTTTTCTTTCGCTCTTTTGGATTCAGCTCAGTGCACACGCCCATCCCGGGTCGCAGATCTTTTGATCGGACCACAAACCGTTGATGATCGCAAATAATATATATTATAAATATATATATATTATATATATCTATATATATTATAGTAAGAGAGAGAAGAGAGAGAGAAGAGTGAGAGAGAGAAGAAACTATATTTACGAGATAATAGATAAGCACTGATGTGCTTTTTTCTACATCCATCCTCCCCTGAGTGAGGGTCAACAATAGCAACAATAAATGAGCAACAAAAGAAGCATCAAAAAGTCTAAAAACGAAATAAATTCGGAAGTAAAATAAAAAGAAGAACAACAAAAAACATGGTAAACTGAAGAGAGAGAAAAAGAGAAGAAGCGAAAGAAGAGAGAGAGAGAAGAGAGAGAAGAGTAGAGAGACCAGAGCAAGATGCAGGGAAACTGGGAAAGGAAAGAAAGTGGAAGAGGGGGTGGTGGGGGGGGGGGGGGGGGGGGGGAACTTCACGCACGTGGAAGTCCATCTACCTTTGCCCCAAAAAAGGCCATCTTGCCTGTGCGGTGGGATATGACACGGAAAGACATCACACCACTGTGTTTTGTGTTTTGTTTAGCTCACATCATTCCCAAAGAACGGAATCCGGTCTGACTCACTCACCCTACCAACAAGCTCACCAACGATCAGCAGGAACCGAGAAAAAAAGTTAAGTGTTCATCTTGTGTGGGTGGTGTGTGTGTGGTGTAGTTGTGTTCGGGTTGTCTGGTGTGTCGTGCGTTGCGAGCGTGCGTCGTGCTCTATAAGTTCATCGCCACACCCACGCGCAGCGCGCGCGCGCACACACACACTACACACACACACACCCACACAACACACACCCACACACATAATATAGACGTTCCTCCGTCTCACGCACTCGCACGACGCACCGCACTCACACAACAGCACACGCCGCCCGCGCACGAGACACCTATGCACTCACGCATCACGCACGCACGCGCACACATCACGCTCGCACACACACACACACACACACACACACCACACAACACACACACACACACACACACACACACACACAACCACCACTTAACAAAGAAAGCTGTTATTCTCCCCCTAAACTAATGGACGTGGAAATGAGGTGACGGAACCAAGTCCAGGTGCACAGCAACCCGTTCCTGGAAATAACACCAATGTGCTCCACAGTCCATGCCCACACACCACCCGCTGTTTTCACGGGAAACAATGGCAGCGAACCGCGCGACCGTTTCTCAGTGAACCCCCCCCCCCCCCCCCTCCTCGTCTCTCTCTCGCTCTACTGTTTGTCATGCGCTTCTCCCTTTGTCTGTCTGCGCTTTTGCTCCTAAGTTCCTCTCTCCTCTCTCCTCTCTCTCTCCTCTCCTCTCCTCTCCCATCTCTAGCTCTCTCTCATCATCTCCTCCTTGTCCTCTTCTCCGCAGTAATTTTTTGGGCTTGTCTACCATTCCTATCCTATACGCTCAGTGCCACATCCGTTTTCGGGCCGATGTCTCAACAACACGCATGTACGTCATCCTTCACAGTCGCCTCATCCATGCCACGGGCACACCACACAATCTGAAACGACAATAACGGTAACTGAACGGGCGTGCTACGTTTCAACGTACCGTCCTACCACGCCAGCCCTCGACAGTCATCTGAAGAGACTAGAGACGATTGAAACCTTCCTGAGAGCACAAACTCTGAATACAAATTGTTCTTAATTTGTTTTGGTTTTTCCCCTCCCACCTGACGGCCGGACTGAGTCCCAAACTTTGCAAGGAAAGTCCTGACTGTCCTCCCCACAGACCATCCGGGTCCTTGACATCCGAACGGAACGGTGCCTGAGAGACCATGTCGCTTGACGACCCTTCCAATATGCACCAACCAGCGTTCAGAGAGAAAGAAGAGAGAGAGAGAGAAGAGAGATAAAGAGAGAAAAAGAGAGAGGAAGAGTCTCGCTAGAGGAGTAACTCTATCCAAATCACAGAGAACATTTGCAAAAACCAATTCTGTAAAGGTAGTAAAGTCTTAATAAATTATAGTATAGACAAAGAGAAACATGCCCTATGACCGACGTTCTGAGAGATAAATCTAGTATGGACGAAACAAAACATGTTTTCAGAAAAAGCTCTTTTAAAGAATCTTCTTGGCGCTCAATAGTATAGACACACCCAAATCGATATATAAGAAGTAAACGAATGATAATTACAAAAAATACTTGCTCCAAGATGATGCTCAATTTGGAATAAAAAATTATTGTGTGAGGTGGACATTTTCTTCGTGATTACAGCTTGTCACGATCATAACGGTCCAGCAATGTCGTTTGATACGCAAGTCCGACTTCATCATTAAGAAGACAGTGAGGCTTTGACCTAGCGGCAACTTCAAGACTATCTTCACTTAGTAAACATGACTGTAACACGGTACTGCGCACTTCAAGGACATATGGGCTTCATCTGTAAGGTAAGACAGGACTGAATCCACTGTGCGGCTAACTCAAGGACTATGGCTTCATCTTAGTAAACATACTGTAGACACGGGAAGAGGGCCCACTAGCAAGACTATGGCGTCATCGTAGTGTAAACAGTGACTGAACACTGGACGGGCACTTCAAGAGATGCTTCAGCTGGAGTAAACTGTAGCTGTAACACGGTAGAAGCACGATCGAAAATAATAAATCAGCATAAAAATAGAATAAAATAAATGAAAATGAAAGAAAAGAGAAGAGAAAACATAACAAAAAATAAAATCAAGGAAAGAAAAAAGAACGATAGAAAAGTGAAGAGAAAATACTATAAAAATAGAAAAGCAAGAAAGAAAAAAGAAACGAAAGAAAAGAAGAAAAAAACAAAAAATAAAAAATATAAACAAGAAAGAAAAGAAAAAAAGAAATGGAGCAGTGAAAAAAACACTTTTTTCCAAGATTGCGTCATTACAGCACAGCAGGGCATTAGTAGGAAACAAGCACACACACCAGCCAGCTAAACGCTGCGCATTCAGTGGCCGCGCACGGACTGAGTTGTGTTTGTGGGTGCGAACCACCAAAAGCGATGCGACTGCTCGCATAACTACCCCCCCCCCCCCGCCCTCCCTACCCTACCCCCTGTCCCGCCGAGGTCGCATCCGCTGTTTAATGTTGGTTGGTCGGCCCGCGTGTGTGTTGAGTGAAGGTGGTGGTGTACTGTCGGCCTCGCCAGATCACCCATCACTGCGCCAAGCTCCGCCATCGCCCCCCCCCCCTTAACGTAACAACAGACACACGACTTTCGCTTCACACCGCCGCCATCCGACAACAGCGCTGTTCTGGTCCGTGTGTGTGTGATGTCTGTGTTGACTGACCATACTGACCGTAAGTCATTGTGACATCTTTGGCCCTTCAACTGCTGACAGTGCCCATCATGATATGACAATTTATCATCAACAAGCTTTTAATTTGGGCCCGGAGAACCTGTTCGGGTGCTTTGGGCTGTTTTCCTGTTTTGTTTTGGTCGCACGTGTGTGTTGTGTTTTTGTGGTGTTGGTGTTGTTTTTTGTATGATGTTGGTTTTGTACCGCGCGCGCCGTCTTTTCGTATTCGTTACCCTTTGTCAACGTTGTGTGAGTTTCTTGTTTTTAATTCTTTCCCACTAGTTAAGTGAGTTGTCACCCTCTGTGTGTGTGTTGTTAGGCGTGTGTGCGTGTGTGTTGGTGTGAGCGTGGTGTGTGTGTTTAGTGCTTGTGTGCGCGCGCGCGCGTGGCTGCGTGTGTGTGTATGCGTTTCGTTACTGTTTTTTAGTTTCTTGTCTTTAATTCTTTACCGACTAGTTTATGTGTTGCATCCCGTTGTGTTGTGTGTGTTGTTTGTTGGGTGTTGTGGGTTTGGGTGGCTCGGCCTGCTTACGTTCGGTGTAATAAGAGGCACACGCACAAAAACAGCGGAGTCAACGCAGTTAGTTGTCCAAGCTTAATCCATCAACGCTGTTCATCCGTACTATTGGCAGCATCTTCATGTTCCCAGTGTCGGAGATGATTCATTTGTGCATGTTGTGGAAGCCGTTTGTTTTAAGCACCTGGGACGCTTCCACATTACTAATCGAGTGTCAAAGTACGCTGCATGCGCGCGCGCAATACAGCAAGCGTTACTATTACTGCCAGCCGCGCTATGTTGCCAATGCACCCGACTTCGTGCCGCGTCTCTTTCAACGACCACGTGTCCCTGATTTTGCTTTGTTTCGGTCGGTGTCTCAGCTCTCTCGCTTTCTTGTTACAGAAAAGCGCCAGGTGGAGTAGGGAAGAGCTTAAAGGAAAACATATCGGCAGACCTGGCATACTTTGCCGTCTGGACAGTGCCATCAGTGGCATAAATATTGATTTTTGTTTTGTTCTTTTAGCTCCCCCAGTGTTTAATTCGTGTTTTTTTTGTTTGGTTATGTGGCATTTGCTGCACGTATTCGACCCTGCAAGACAAAGCGGCCCCGCTTCTGTTTGCTTTGTTCTAGGTTTTTTGGGTTGGGGTGTTTTTTGTTGTTGTTCCAAAATATTCTAGTCTTTTAGTTATCAAGGTGGGTTAGTTTCATTTGATTCACGTGCTAGATTCTCGTCTCTCAGTTGTCAGTGACGGTGCCTGGTGTTGTGTTGCTAGGTGTGTGGTGCTTGTGGTGTTTTTGGTGTGAGGCTTTAGGATAGTTACTGCTGCTTTGGACTCCTCTGCCCCTGCTCCTTGATTTTCCCACCCTCCCACCCCTCCATTCTCCGCGCTCGCTCCTCTCTCTTTCTCTCCATCGCGTTCCTCTTCTCACTCCTCTCTCCTCTCTCTCTCACACACTCTCCTCACTCCTCGTATCCCTCTCTCTCTTCTGCGGTTTGCTCTTTCTGGCCGCTCTGTCTGCCCCCCGCTTCCCTCGCGCTTTCTCTCAGTCCCTGCTGCCTGCCTCCTGGCGGTCTCAGCCCTCTGTCTCCTTTCGTTCTCTCTTTCTCTTGCCTGCCTCTCTCTAGTCTCTCTCTCTTTCTCTCTTCCTCTCCTTCACGTCGCAGTTTTGTTTTTTGGTTGATCCCCATCCTCGCGAATGTCCGCTCGAAAAGCATCAGCTTTAATCTAATTTAATAACTGCGTGTTTGTGTGATGTTGTTGTGTTGTGTTGGTGTGGTAGAGAGAAAAAAAAGGAAGAAAGAAGAGAGATAGAAGAGATGATAATGGTTACTCAAGCACTGATCCATGGGTCTGGACTGATTGAAGAGTGAAAATTGCCCACAATCAGCTCATGTAATGTAAATAAGACGCCTTAAAGCGCGCGCATGCACACACACACACACACACACACACACACGCGGCGCGCGCAACGCACGCACTGCACGCACGCACGCCACGCACCACGCACGCACGCACCACACACACCACACCCACACACACACCACACTACACACACACACCACACACGCACGCACCACGCATCGCATCGACGCACAGCGCACACCACACACACACACATACACGCACACCACACTTACACACACCAACCCACACACACATACAACACTCACATCACTCACATAGAGAAAAAATTAACCGACTGAGAGATTGGATGAGTGGGGAGAGAGAGGGGGAGGAAGGAGGAAAAAGATGTTGATAAAGAGACACAGAAGGTTCCCACAAAAAACAGTGAGCTGTAACGAACAACCAGAATGGAAGTGAAAGATACTTCACTTACACAAAAGAGAAATGACTGGTCAGTCTGTCTGTCTGTCTCTCCTCCTCGCGCTCTCTCTCTTCTCTCTTCTCAATCTTATCTAACATCTCTCTCTCTCATCTCTCTCTCGCCTCAGCACACCACACACTCCACACACACACACACACACATCCACACACACACACACACACTCACACCCATGCACGCACTCACACACACCCACACACACACACACACACGACCCACACACACACACACAAATCCACCGCCCACCATTATTAAAGAGTAGTTCTGGAATGTAGGGAAGAGTGAAAAGAGAAAGAGAGTAAGAAGAGAGACAGACCAACAAGAGAGAAGAAGAGATCGAGAGAGAGAGAGACAGAGAGAGAGAAGACAGACCCGCGATGGGCCAAGGCCCCGCCATCCCCCTCAGAGAGGATCTTAATGAGCATCGATGTGATTGATTAAGCAGCCCTCCCGGGCAAGAATACACGGAGACGATCGACAGCCGGCCCGTCAGAGAGACCTCTCCGCCGGCTTCCCCATTATCTCCCACGGCCGATAAATAGATTGACCTTCCTGCAGGGGAGGAGAGCTAGGAGGGGGAGGGAGGGGTGGGAGGGGTGGAGGGGGCCTCTAATAACGCACCTCTGACAAGGACCCGTTGATTGGCCTGGCGTCCGCTACTACAAGTCTGCGTTTTGTCGCTAACGACGTACGGTCATTTGACTGAAGACACTGGGGGCGTGCCATAAACACTCACTGAAAAAAAAAACTTACTACTGACAAAGAAGACAGAAAGAAAAAGAAAATACTGATAAAAACGCTAATACCCTGGCTACGCGCTTTCAAACCCTCGTCCCACGTATTGAAATTTCTTCCCCTGTTCGGGAACGGATTAAGAGATTGTGTTAGCCGCTTGACAAACAAACGGTTTTTATTGTACATAGGCAGTGCTGCTTCTTTTCTTTCGCCCTCCCCCCCCCCCCCACTACCGCCCCCCCCCCTCCCCTTGTTTTTGGTGTGTGGCTCATCTCGTTGTCACCACTAAAACATTTGTAATTTGAATCAGTTGAAAGCAGCGAGCATGAGTCCAAATGTCGTTGGAATGTGTGACAAGAAACAACCGTGGGATCTGCCGGGGGGGATGAGTCCCTTACAGGGGTCTACAACCTTCAGCCAAGGGAAGACCAGTGAACGGGGCACATTATCCCAATCCCCACGGCCCGCTTGCGTCCTGTGACCCTGACATCTGACGAGCCGTCATCACGTTGGGCTGATAGCCTCCGTCCCCATACCATTCACCCAGCGCCCGCTTTGCGTGGCCTTTGACCCATGCCATGAGTAAATAAACACTGACGGAGCGTCCTCAATGGCTTGATTAGCCGCTCCCCAGTACCAATGCCCCCCCACGCCCGCTTTGCGTCCGTGAACCCAGAGCATCTCCCTATAAGCCAGTGTTCAGGCTGTTAAGGCATAATACAGGCATGAGAGAATAGTTTTTGTAAACGATTAAATAAGTAGGGGGGGGGGGGGGGGGGGGGGGGGGGGGGGGGGGGGGGGGGGGGGGGGGGGGGGGGGGGGGGGGGGGGGGGGGGGGGGGGGGGGGGGGGGGTAGGGGGGGGGGGGGGGGGGGGGGGGGGGGGGGGGGTGGATAAAAGAAAGAACGAATTTAAATTGATAACTGATGGTTCTTGTGAGGGGTCCCTATTGTTTGTTAAGACCGCAACATGTCTTGAGGTTAAAACAGACTTACAGAGAACCCACATAGAAGAAAACATACACCAACAACCAACAACACAATGCTCAGCAGTCGCAGGCCGCGCGCAGGATACTGTAGGTGTTAAGAAGCGGGTGACATCTTTCGTTAATTAGCACAGTCAGCCTCACCCTGACAATGGCTTGGCGTTCTGTCGGGGACCAAGGGCGGGAAACATGGGAAATGGTGACATAGGAGATCAAAGGAACGGTGATATAGTATGTGCACACATACACACACACACACACACACACACACACGTAAAGAGCTGTCATGAGATTTTAAAGACTCGGGTTGACGGGGAAGGTAGAACCATACCAAAGGGAAGAATAAGTGAGTAATGTATACACACACACACACACACACACACACTCCCACACACACACAACGTCATGATAATTGTAATACCACATTGTGACGGTAGTAGCCATGTAGGAAGGAGGTGGGAGGGGGGGTGGTGGTGGGGGGAGATCAAGAAGTGACCGTTTGCGGTGTGAAATGATGTAAGTGTGGTGTGTGTGTGTTGGTGTGGGTGTGAAGGTATGTGTGGGTGTGGTTGTGTGTGGGGTTGTGAATTTGTGTGTGTTGTGTGTGTGTGTGGTAATGTGAGTTGTGTGTGTGAGTGAGTGGGTGTGAGTTTGTGGAGTTTGTTGTTTGTGTGTGTGTTGGTTGTGTGTGGGTGTGTGTGTGTTGTGAATTTGGGTGTTTTGGTGTGTGGTGTGTTGTGTGGTGTGTTGTGTGTGTTTGTGTTTGATGTGTGGTGTGTTGTGAAATGATTTTTGAGTGGAGTGTGTGGTGGAGATGTGGGGGATTTGTAGGTGAGGTGGGTTGAGGGGGAGTGTGTTTGTGGGGGTGTGAGTGTGTTTTTGTGTAGTGTTTGGGGAGTGAGTGGGTTTGTGTTGAGGGGGATGGAGGTGTTTTGGTGGTGTTGTGGGTGGTGTGTTGGTCTGCGTGGCGTGCCGCGCGCGCCCTCATTTT
>CM031615.1:75666091-75671091 GCA_018398815.1 Conus ventricosus
TGTGGAAGTGAAGGATTTAGCACAGTGGTTTGAGTGAAAGAAAAAGCATGGGCCACAAGGGTGTTGGTGCGGAAAGAAACCGCTTCCTGCAGTTATTGGTCTTAACGGAGTTTATGCAATCTATGGATCTGAACTGAATAGAACATAAATGCTGGTGTGTCTTGTTACGAAAGTAATGCAATTTTGCTGAAATGTATTGCTCTGAAACTATGGCAGGTTGCTCTAAAGTATTGGGTCTGAAAGAAGCGCAGTTTTACCCATAGTGCCCACAACCTGAAAGTAAATAGATTTTTGTGACACCTGGACTGAAATAAAGGATTTTCTGCATGTGTGGGGTCTGAGAAACATGGCACTTGGGTGCAGTGTTTTGGGGTTCTGTCATAGAACAGTGAGCTTCAGGGTATTGATCGCCTTACACGTGGAATAGTTCGCTGCAATAAAATTGATTCAAAAGGGGCCAGCTTTGTTGGAGAGTACTGGGCGTTAAAAAAAAAAGTAGCTGTATGTATCGATCTGAAAGTAAGCAGTTTGCTTCCAGATATTGCGCTGAAAGGACTGCAGTGTACTGTCATGTATTTGTGTGAAAACGAGCTGTGTGCGGCAAAGAGCTGTGTGAACAGACAGGAACGTGTGACAGAATGGTGTGAAAACAGCTGTGTGCAGCAAAGAACTAGGTGAACAGACGGGAACGTGTGACAGGAAGGGTGAAAGAAGGGGGACCGGAATAGCTCAGGGGTAGAGCGCCAGACTCGTAATCTTGGGTTGGGGGTCCGAATCTCCGCCGGGCCGTTTCGGTACAGGGGGTTTTTTCCCTCTCGGAGTCACCCTTTGGGTTCTGAGTCCATTTCCCATAACATCTTGCTTACACGTAAAATCCAACACCAACTTTCGGAAGAGAAGGCCATTTTCCTGCCTGTCCAGAGGCACAAACTTCTTTTAATTGAAACGAGATCCACGTAAAGTTCTAAGAAGGAAATTTGATGCCCTTTTATTACGGGGCACTTTGCTTCAATTACCGTAACAAAATTTGAGCAAACGACCTCCCCCTCCCTTCCCCCCCCCCCCCCCCCTCCCCTCCCTCCAGTGAGTTAAACTGTAAGCCTGACGTCCTGTGTTAAAATACACCGATTTCACTGTATGACTATTTTGTTTGTATGCAACCTGAGATGTTTAAACAAGAGCACTTCTCACAAAACGCTTTAAAAGTATAACGAAAATTGAAATATTTGAAGAAAAATAAAGATTTGGGGGGGAAAAAGAAAGAAGAGAAAGGTTGATTGGGGCGTTGTGTGAATTTTAACTAACAATTACACAAGAAAGACACCGTCCTTAAAAGATCAAGACAACACACACACAAGAAAAACGCAATTCGACATCTCTTTATTGTTCACTCCCCCAAAACAAACACACTGAAGCAAAACAACCAGCAAGTGTTAGCAAAACACGGAGCACACAAAACGGGCCAACGTTAGCGTGGGTCTCCATCTTGTCATCGCGCAGCGGGAAACGATTGGTTCAAGCTGCTGGGCCCGGTCTCCTGCTTTCTGCCATTGAAATGGTGTCCGAAGCGTGCCCCCCCCTTCCAGCCCCTTGGCAAAGGGGAAAAAGGGGGCGGGGGGCAGAGGTGCTGAGGGCTGTGAAAAGTGGCCCGCCTGGGGGCCGGGTATTAAACTACCCAACTTGCCAATCGTGCTGGTTTTTTTCCCCCTTCAGGCCTGTCGCGGGGTCGACAAGAAACGTTTAGGAGCAGTGTAGGCGTACGGCATTCACGACAACTGGTGACGTTCGGCATTCACGGCCACTGGTGACGTATGGCATTCACGGCCACTGGTGACGATGATTCAGATGATTAACGCTGTCTGATGGGGAAAAGAGAGGGGCTTTTCTTCTTCTTCTTGCACTCGCTCACACCCTGTCCCATGAATATAGCAGACACTTGTGGAAATCCTGTAATTAGTTTCGGCCTGCGGGTTTTTATGTTTGTCAGTCGTATTGGTGCCGCAAGTTTCTTCAAGCTTTGTTTTGTTTTGTACTGAAAAGGTTAGACTTTTTTGGGTTTCCCCCCTTTGAGTTTTTGGGTTTGATTTTTCTGGACTGATTTCTGTTTCAAGCAGGACTTGAGAACAGAATATTGCTACTCGTATTACAGGGTTGGGATGTGTTTTAAACTTTGGGAAAAGATGGAACGAAACATTGGGTCATCCTGTGCACGATTTCTGAGATAAGCTGATGGCGTTCGCAGCTGCATCTGTTGAAGATCAAAGTCGGGCAGATCTCTGCTATGCTGATGGCTGTTCGCAGCGCATCTGTTGAAGATGAAAGCCAAGCAGATCTCTGCTGTGTCTTTGAAGAGAATCTTTTTCCTTTGACGATAAGATACCGCAGTTCTCTGCTGTCGTTTGCAGATAAAGTGTATGCTGTTTTTTCTGCTGTGTTCTTTGAAGATAAGAATACTGCGTTCGTTGCTGTCCTTTGAACTGGCTTCAGTGCATATGTCTGGTGTCATTTAAGACAAATAATTTGTGTTCTTTGAAGGTTTTTTTCTGCAACTCTCTGCTGTCAGTTGAAGATACATTTACGCGGTCTGTGCTGCCTTCTTTGGAGACGAGGTTTTCTGCCGTTGACTGTCGTCAGTTGAATGCCAGATTTTCGCCGTTCATGCTGCAATTTTGTGAAGATAACATAACCGACGTTTATTTGTTCAGACTAAGGGGTTAATCCGATTGAGATTAGATCTTTAAAATACCCCCCGTGTAAAGTACCCACAGTTCAGCATTGCCGTCCGAGTCCCTGTTAGTTCTTAAAGTACCCCCTCGTGTAAATAACCACAGTTCAGCATTGCCGCCGAGTCCTGTTAGTTCTTAAAGTACCCCCTCGTGTAAAGTAACCACAAATTCAGCATTGCCGTCAGAGTCCTGTTAGTTCTTAAAGTACCCCCTCGTGTAAAGTAACCACAGTTCAGCATTTTCCGTCAGAGTCCTGTTAGTTTTTTAAAGTACCCCCTCGTGAAAGTAAAAACAGTTCAGTATTGCCCTCAGAGTCCAGTTTGGGGTCCCAACGCTGAAAAAACCTTTCAAGGGCCAAGGCCATCAGTACTGGTGCACGTGATTTTGACCGTTTTTATTACGTCACTTTGTGCCCTTCTTCACATCTTGAACGCATACCCAAATCCCTAGTTTGCCTCCTTGAAATAATAAAGCAAACAAAAGTCCGGGGGGGGGGGGGGGGGGGGGGGGGGGGGGGGGGGGGGGGGGGGGGGGGGGGATCATGTTTTGAAATGATGTTGATTACCACCGACTGTTGACGCATTTTTTCTGATCCCCCCCCCCCCCCCCCCCCCTCCCTGAATTACCCGTATCGTTTCTGACCCCCCATCCCTGAATTAGCCGCTATCTTTTCTGATCTCCCTCCCCCCCCCCCCCCCCCCCCCCCGTCCCTGAATTACCCGTTATCGTTTCTGATCCCCCCCCCCCCCCCCGTCCCTGAATTACCCGTTATCGTTTCTGATCTCCCCCCCCCCCCCCCCCCCCGTCCCTGAATTACCCGTTATCTTTTCTGACCCCCGTCCCTGAATTACCCGTTATCTTTTCTGATCCCCTCCCTGAATTACCCGTTATCTTTTCTGACCCCCCGTCCCTGAATTACCCGTTATCTTTTCTACTGCACTGGTCAAGGCTCCATTCCTGTGAGGAGGGGGGGGGGGGGCAGCGTGTGTGTGTGTGCGCGCGCGCATGCGTGTGTGTGTGTGTGGGGGGGGGGGGTGCGCGTGCGTGATGTTTGTGTGTGGTGCGTGCTTGCGTGCGTGCGTGTGTGTGTGTATGTGTGTGTGCGTGTGCGTGCGTATGCGTGTGTGTGTGAATGTGTGTGTGCGCGCGCTCGAATATATGAGTGTGTGTGTGTGTGGGTGTGGGTGTGGGTGTGTGTGTGAGTGTGTGTGTGAGTGTGTGAGTGAGTGTGTGAGTGTGTGTGTGTGTGTGAGTGTGTGTGTGTGTGTGTGTGTGTGTGTGTGTGTGCACGGCGGCAGGCAGAAGAGCTAGAGAGTTGGGTGAGGGGAGCGAGCAGAGAAGGAATGGGGGTAACAGCAGGTGTGTTGAATGGAGATGATGATACCTTGCGCTGCAAGTTGCACTGACCCCCGCCCGGGAACTGTCTGCCTTCACAATACGTGTGTGTGTGTGTGTGTGTCGTTAATTTTTAACCCTTCGCTTTGGCTGTGCATAGGGACGACGGCGCTACCGCGTCCGTTTACTGTTTGAATATGAGAGCAGAAATGGCAAAATATTGAACTGTCAAACGATCATTTCGTGGAATCCTTTTGGGTCTCATTGCATATAACCAGTGTTAAAACAAGTTGAAAGGGAAAAAAAAAAAAAAAAGCAGAGAAATAACACAATGTACATGAACAACAGAGGAAAGAATAGCGTCCCTTATAACTCCCATATTCTGTGCCCGCCCACGGTGGCCAACACCCTTTCCCATTCAGGTTTAAACATAACGTCCTTCAGCAACATTTCAGTAAAATGTTGTTTATTCTCCTAGTTAGAAAAAAATTCATTGATTACTTCCCCGGTGGAAGATATGCCTGATAACGCTGTAATAATGAATAAATCTGGATTACGTTCTGATGTCCTTTAAAAAAAAAAAAAGTTCTTAATTACGCCTCATTTAAAAAAGCAACAACAACAACAACCAAAAACTGATTAAATACCATTGAAAAAGTTCTTTATTACGGAGAAAGAAAAACAAAAGGAAACTCCCGTCCCCCACCCCAAACTTAAAGTTTTTCTCTGAAATACTTTTTTTGAAAAATCGATGACGTGAAAATAGGAAGAGAACCAAAACTGCTGGAGTACGCTCCATTTTGAAGAAGAAGAAAACGAAAGTGGAGGACTTGCGGAGCTATTCCCGGCCATCGTCTTGACCCACACAGCACTGGCCACGTGCAGCCTGGGACGTCTTGACCCACACAGCACTGGCCACGTGCAGCCTGGGCAAATCAC
>CM031615.1:75676091-75686091 GCA_018398815.1 Conus ventricosus
GGCGGCTGGTCAGTTGTGCTCTTGTGCGGTGCCGCCGTTTTGGTTCTTTCATTTTTTTTCCTATTGTATTTGACATGTGTTGGTGGTCTGTGTGCGCGCCTGCCAGTGAATGTCCTTCCTCTCCACCATGTTGTTGGGTTCATACCACGGCCTGAATTATTGAGCACGGGTGTCGGAGGAGAGAGAGAGAGAGAGGAAAACAATACCCAGACAAAACGCCAAGCAAGCGCTTTAGAGTTCCGGTAGGAAACCAAACCTTGCCTTGCCTTGCCTCGCCTCGCCTCGCCTTGCCTTGCCTTGCCTTGCCTCGCCTCGCCTCGCCTCGCCTCGCCTCGCCTCGCCTTGCCTTGCCTTGCCTTGCCTCGCCTCGCCTCGCCTCGCCTCGCCTCGCCTCGCCTCGCCTCGCCTTGCCTTGCCTTGCCTTGCCTTGCCGTGCTGTAATGGCGAGTTGCGGAGAGGACAACTAGGTTACGATCAGTCGTCCTTTCCGCTACATGCCAACACGCATGCACGAAGGCAGGTAACTAGACGCATGCACGTAAGCATGCACGCGCGCACACACATGCACACACGCACTCTCTCTCTTTGTCTCTGTCTGTCTCTGCCTCTCTCTGTCTGTCTCTCTCTCTCTCTGTCTCTCTCTCTCTCTGTCTCTGTCACACACACACACACACACACACACACACACACACACACACACACACACACACACACACTCACACACACACACACACACACACACTTACGCTTGTCACCACCAAAGAACACCTGACGCTGACTCCTAGAAATGAAGGAACCATCATATGATGGACAGGTTCATGAACAGTAGAGGGAAGGACAAAAAAACGGGACTACTGGGCCATTTAAACTGTATTGTACAGCAATAGCACGTTCACCTGCACTGACTGCTGTGTATCACGGTGTGGCGTGCGCGCGCTGTGTGTGTGTGTGGTGTGTGTGTGTGGGTGTGTGTGTGTGTGTGCGTGTGCGTGTGTGTGTGTGCGTGTGTGTGTGCGTGTGTGTGTGTGCGTGTGTGTTGTGTGCGTGTGTGCTGGTATCCAGTATCCTGTTTGGTAACCCAGTGCGTTGAAGTTGACTGAATTATCTCGATTTAGCACGCCCAGGATGAACACACTTTGAAATGCCCCGCATCGGAGTCATCGCCAACACTGGTGGTTTCATTTTGAGTTGGCCGTATGGTGACAACCGTATGTCACACACACACACACACACACACACACAGAGGAGGAGGAGGAGGAAGATGACGACGATGAAAATGATGATGATGATGATGGTGATGATGGTGAGGATGATGATGATGATGGTGATGATGATGATGAAAATGATGGTGATGATGATGATGATGATGATGGCGATGATGATGAAAATGATGATGATGATGGTGATGGTGATGGTGAGGATGTTGTGTGTAACACACGACTGTACTTGTCGGGGGGCTGGGGGTGGGGGGGGGGGGGAGAACTATTCACATGTAATGATATGTGTATACATGTGTGCAACAAATGTTCGCTTAATTGTGCGTGACGAGTGTCATACGTATGCCGTGGAAGCGGGAAATAAAGACAGTCAGAAAGCCTTGAAAACAGGACGTGCAACCCACTTATGATTAATGGGACTGACGAAAAGGAACAAAGGGGAAAGGGATGTTTAGAAAAACAAACCCACTATTTTCAAAGTTAGTTTCAAAGCGAGATGACTAAAGGCGGAAATTGAAACGAATTTTGAAAAGAAAAGTGACTGTTTCCGCAAGACAACCCAGACAAACAGATGACAGGACAAAACACGATGCATTTGGATTTCTTAGCTCTTCTTCAGATAAAGCAAACAACATTTAGGACAATGAAAACAAACAACATTTAGGACAATGAAAACAAACAACATTTAGGACAATGAAAACAAACAACATTTAGGACAATGAAAACAAACAACATTTAGGACAATGAAAACAAACAACATTTAGGACAATGAAAACAAACAACATTTAGGACAATGAAAACAAAACATTTAGGACAATGAAAACAAACAACATTTAGGACAGTGAAAACAAACAACATTTAGGACAGTGAAAACAAACAACATTTAGGACAATGAAAACAAACAACATTTAGGACAGTGAAAACAAACAACATTTAGGACAATGAAAACAAACAACATTTAGGACAATGAAAACAAACAACATTTAGGACAATGAAAACAAACAACATTTAGGACAATGAAAACAAACAACATTTAGGACAATGAAAACAAACAACATTTAGGACAATGAAAACAAACAACATTTAGGACAATGAAAACAAACAACATTTAGGACAATGAAAACAAACAACATTTAGGACGATGAAAACGAAGAACGAGCAATCGCGTACCTTCTTATATTCGGCGAAAAATGGGTGTTGAATGCCGGGAACGTTTTTTTCTTCTTCTTTTTTTTCTTTCTTTTTCCCTCCTGGGGTGGGCTGGAGGGGTGGGGGTGGGGTGGAGGAGTTCAGTTGTTTACCGGTGTAACAGTGTAGAATCACTGTGTACAGGAAATACTGCGGCACACTCGCCTTCAGACTTCATTGTTCTCCTGGTCGTGTAGAATCCCTCTTCACAGGAAATACTGCGGCACACTCGCCTTCAGACTTCATTGTTCTCCTGGTCGTGTAGAATCACTGTGTACAGGAAATACTGCGGCACACTCGCCTTCAGACTTCATTGTTCTCCTGGTCGTTTTCGTTCTGTCGGGGATCGAAGTGCACTGGATTAGGAAACGCCCTGATGTTCCATGCAGATGCCAAACAAAGAAAGGGCCTTGACACGAAGTGCACTGGATTAGGAAACGCCCTGATGTTCCATGCAGATGCCAAACAAAGAAAGGGCCTTGACACGAAGTGCACTGGATTAGGAAACGCCCTGATGTTCCATGCAGATGCCAAACAAAGAAAGGGCCTTGACACGAAGTGCACTGGATTAGGAAACGCCCTGATGTTCCATGCAGATGCCAAACAAAGAAAGGGCCTTGACACGAAGTGCACTGGATTAGGAAACGCCCTGATGTTCCATGCAGATGCCAAACAAAGAAAGGGCCTTGACACGAAGTGCACTGGATTAGGAAACGCCCTGATGTTCCATGCAGATGCCAAACAAAGAAAGGGCCTTGACACGAAGTGCACTGGATTAGGAAACGCCCTGATGTTCCATACAGATGCCAAACAAAGAAAGGGCCTTGACACCTATTTTGTGTGAACAACCCCAGCCCTAATGCAGCTACAGCAACAGACGAAACAGCAACAACAATTGGCTGTCTTTCAAAGGGAGCTTATCCTGTCAGGTTTTTTGTTTGTTTGTTTGTTGTTTTCTTTTCTTTTTTTTTCTTTTTTTTTTGGGGGGGGGGGGGGGGGGGGGGGGGGGGGGGGGGGGGGGAAGGGAAGCTTCCCACAGAAAACCCGATTTAAAAAAAAAAAAAAAGTTTTCCGTGGGAGTATTTTTGGCTGGGTAGTGTTTATGGAGTATAACACCGGTAGCACCTCTGCTCCTCTTTTAACCTTTCTCAAGGTCACTTATCGTCCTCCTCTTCTTCGTCCTCCTCCTCCTCCTCCTCCTCCTCCTGTTGTCAAGGTCTGTCCCCCAGTGCCGTATTCCTTGGAGCAGAGCCTGTCTGGTATCCTTCCTTCTGGGCGACTTGGCCCTGTGAGGACTGAGGCTATGGATAGGCTCGGTGTGCACGTGCTGTGGTGCCTGTCTTGTGACCCACGCTGGGTAGGCAGCGTCAGGACTGCCAGTACGAAGGTCGTAGAGACATCCCTGCTGTAGATGTGCTGTGATATAATAAGACTAACAACAATATTCAGTTATAAGGCGCCTGGTACTTAAGTTCCAGGCATATGAAATAGTATTTAAGATACATAGGTTATTATTATTAACAAGTGTACAGCATAGCACACATGAATACGTATCTTATCTTTCTATCTATCTATCTATCTATCTATCGGTCGGTCGGTCGGTCGGTCGGTCGGTCAGTACATGTATGTAATGTATGTATGTATGTATGTATGTATGTATGTATGTATGTATGTATGTATGCACGTGTGCATGCATAGCCCTATATGGGTTCAGTGTAACGTGTACACACTTACTTCTAGTGGACATATAATTATTATCATTAGTTTAAACAAAATTACAAGGTTGATAGTTTCAAAGTTTCACGTCATCTTTTTATCACAGAAAGGATGCTAATGGATCCCGGATGTAATTTTCAAGTAATACTGAGGGGGAGAATTATGTTCCTGGTTTTCTTTTGTGGTCCGTTAGACAGAGTTTGGCAGAAGAGCTGTTGTGAAACTTTAGCCGCCAGAAAGACTTCTGAGCTCAGTGAGTTGGAGAATGAAGTAAGTTTCTCCTTCCGGTTCTCCAGCGCCATCTTTCCACAGTGCCTGATGCGCATGTCTGTGAATCGTAATCATCATTTGATATCTAGTTATCTTTACGGCTCCGTTTCAGTGCCACGAGAAAGGTGGTGCTTACGACCGCAGGGGGGAAATTATACTCAGTAGCGTATACTGAACTTTTTCAGTAACACAGAACCGAGTTGTTTTTTTGGTAAGAAAATGACAGTACCTCTCTTTAACGACCTCCTGCAGTGGAACGTCTTAACAGCGAGCCTCAGAACTGTTTAAACCTTGGCTCGAAAACACGGGAAGGAGTCCTCGTTTGAAGACCAAAAATAACATTTTCAAAATCCTCCCAAAAGACCAGTCTTGGACAAGCGAATCTTACCTTGGGGATTGTACTTCTACGAAGACAGGAGTAAAGCCAAGTACCACTGAGAGAGAATGTTAACTGGTATATTCCATCCAGAAATAGAAAAGGCGCAGAGAGAAAATATCTCCAAAATACAGTACCATTTTTTTGGGAAGGGAGGGAAGTCTTGACTGGAACATACTTTGAGGATAGATACAGAGAAATGCTCCCGTGGTATGAGTTTGGAAGAAAAGGAATCTTAGCTGAGCCTGTTTCTAGGGTAGATAGAGAGAAATTCTCCCGTGGTATGGGGCTATTTCTAGAGTAGATAGAGAAAATGCTCCCGGGGTGTGAGACTGTTTCTAGAACAGGTGGAGAAAAATGCTCCCCGGGGTGTGAGACTGTTTCTACAACAGGTGGAGAAAAATGCTCCCGGGGTGTGAGACTGTTTCTAGAACAGGTGGAGAAAAATGCTCCCCGGGGTGTGAGACTGTTTCTAGAACAGGTGGAGAAAAAATGCTCCCCGGGGTGTGAGACTGTTTCTAGAACAGGTGGAGAAAAATGCTCCCCGGGGTGTGAGACTGTTTCTAGAACAGGTGGAGAAAAATGCTCCCCGGGGTGTGAGACTGTTTCTAGAACAGGTGGAGAAAAATGCTCCCAGGGTGTGAGACTGTTTCTAGAACAGGTGGAGAAAAATGCTCCCGGGGTGTGAGACTTTCTAGAATAGGTGGAGAAAAATGCTCCCGGGGTGTGAGACTGTTTCTAGAACAGGTGGAGAAAAATGCTCCCCGGGTGGTAGTTTGGAAGAACGGGGTTATTAACTGGGACAATATACTGACAGTTTTGTAAGAGAAAGAAATAGGCAACAACAACAACAACAACAACAACCACAACAACAACAACAACAACGGTTTAGAAATATGACTGGTCAGGTTAAGAGGAACGGGGCAAAAAGGAAAGGGCGGAGAGGGAGGCGGAGGGGGGTGGTAGGGGGAATGGGGGGGGGGGGGGGTCCCCTCTTTAGAGAGTTTCTCTGTTTTACTATCGACACCTCTTGGACCTGCTAGACATCCACAGACAAAACAAAAGTAGCGCATCTTTTTAGCTAGTAGATCGAACTAACCCCTTGCTCCCCCCCCCCCCCCCATGTCCAAACTCCATCCCTTTCCCTCCCTTCCCCTCCCCCACTCCCCCCCTGGGGGGGGGGGGGGGGGGCGTTCCCTTGGCAGCATGTGCGGGGCGGCTGTCGACTGATTAGGCCTGTCATTAGCATGGGCGGCTTTAATGGCGGGGCGCGCGTCTAGGGAGGTCTGGGAGGTGTGCAGGTGGCGCCCTCTGTGCTGAGTGCAGGGAGGGATGGACTGTAAGTTGCTGTCACTGAATTCAGCTGAATGGACTGTAAGTTGCTGTCACTGAATTCAGCTGAATGGACTGTAAGTTGCTGTCACTGAATTCAGCTGAATGGACTGTAAGTTGCTGTCACTGAATTCAGCTGAATGGACTGTAAGTTGCTGTCACTGAATTCAGCTGAATGGACTGCAAGTTGCTGTCACTGAATTCAGCTGAATGGACTGTAAGTTGCTGTCACTGAATTCAGCTGAATGGACTGTAAGTTGCTGTCACTGAATTCAGCTGAATGGACTGTAAGTTGCTGTCACTGAATTCAGCTGAATGGACTGTAAGTTGCTGTCACTGAATTCAGCTGAATGGACTGTAAGTTGCTGTCACTGAATTCAGCTGAATGGACTGTAAGTTGCTGTCACTGAATTCAGCTGAATGGACTGTAACTTGCTGTCACTGAATTCAGCTGTGGACTGATTGTAACTTGCTGTCACTGAATTCAGCTGTGGACTGACTGTAACTTGCTGTCACTGAATTCAGCCGTGGACTGTAAGTTGCTGTCACTGAATTCAGCCGTGGACTGTAAGTTGCTGTCACTGAATTCAGCCGTGGACTGACTGTAACTTGCTGTCACTGAATTCAGCTGTGGACTGTAACTTGCTGTCACTGAATTCAGCTGTGGACTGACTGTAACTTGCTATCACTGAATTCAGCCGTGGACTGTCAGTTGCTGTCACTGAATTCAGCTGTGGACTGTAACGTGCTGTCACTGAATTCAGCTGTGGACTGTAACTTGCTATCACTGAATTCAGCCGTGGACTGTCAGTTGCTGTCACTGAATTCAGCTGTGGACTGTAACGTGCTGTCACTGAATTCAGCTGTGGACTGTAACTTGCTGTCACTGAATTCAGCTGTGGACTGACTGTAACGTGCTGTCACTGAATTCAGCTGTGGACTGACTGTAACTTGCTGTCACTGAATTCAGCTGTGGACTGACTGTAACTTGCTGTCACTGAATTCAGCTGTGGACTGACTGTAACTTGCTGTCACTGAATTCAGCTGTGGACTGACTGTAAGTTGCTGTCACTGAATTCAGCTGTGGACTGTAACTTGCTTTCACTGAATTCAGCTGTGGACTGACTGTAAGTTGCTGTCACTGAATTCAGCTGTGGACTGACTGTAACTTGCTGTCACTGAATTCAGCTGTGGACTGTAACTTGCTGTCACTGAATTCAGCTGTGCACTGTAACTTGCTGTCACTGAATTCAGCCGTGGACTTGACTGTCAGTGAGTTTAGTGGCCGTTCACGTTTGACTTCACCCCCGCCAGTGGTGGTGTGTGGGGTGGGGTGTATAGTGTGGTGGTGTGTGGTGTATAGTGAGGTGTGTGTGGTGTATAGTGTGGTGGTGTGTGGTGTATAGTGACTGGTGGTGTGTGGTGTATAGTGTGGTGGTGTATAGTGTGATGTGTGGTGTATAGTGTGATGGTGTATAGTGTGGTGGTGTATAGTGTGGTGTGTGGTGTATAGTGTGGCGTGTGGTGTATAGTGTGGCGTGTGGTGTATAGTGTGGTGTATAGTGTGGTGTGTGGTGTATAGTGTGGTGTATAGTGTGGTGTGTGGTGTATAGTGTGGTGGTGTATAGTGTGGTGTATAGTGTGGTAGTGGGTGGTGTATAGTGTGGTGGTGTGTGATGTATAGTGTGGTGGTGTGTGGTGTGCGGTTGTATGTGTGGTGGTGTGTGGTGTATAGTGTGGTGTGCGGTGTATTGTGTGGTGGTGTGTGGTGTATAGTGTGGTGTGCGGTGTATTGTGTGGTGGTGTGTGGTGTATAGTGTGGTGTGCGGTGTATTGTGTGGTGGTGTGTGGTGTATAGTGTGGTGGTGTGCGGTGTATTGTGTGGTGGTGTGTGGTGTGTAGTGTATAGTGTGGTGGTGTATAGTGTGGTGGTGTATAGTGTTGTGTGTGGTGGTGTGTGGTGTATAGTGTGGTGGTGTGTAGTGTATAGTGTGGTGGTGTGTGGTGTATAGTGTGGTGGTGTATAGTGTGGTGTGTGTGGTGTATAGTGTGGTGGTGTATAGTGTGGTGTGTGTGGTGTATAGTGTGGTGGTGTATAGTGTGGTGGTGTGTGGTGTATAGTGTGGTGGTGTGTGGTGTATAGTGAGGTGTGTGTGGTGTATAGTGTGGTGGTGTGTGGTGTATAGTGTGGTGGTGTGGTGGTGTATATGTGTGATGTGTGGTGTATAGTGTGTGGTGTATAGTGTGGTGGTGTGTGGTGTATTGTGTGGTGTATAGTGGGTGGTGTGTGGTGTTATTGTGTGGTGTGATAGTGTGGTGATGTGTGGTGTATGTGTGTGGTGGTGTATAGTGTGGTGTATAGTGTGGTGTTAGTGTGGGTGGTGTATAGTATGGTGTGTGGTGTATAGTGTGGTGTGTGGTGTATAGTAGTGGTGTGTGGTGGTATAGAGTGGTGTGTGTGGTGTATAGCGTGGGTGTGTGGTGTTTATAAGGTGGTATGTGGTGTATAGTGTGGTATGTGGTGTGATAGTGTGGTGTATGGTGTATAGTGTGGTGTGTGGTGTATAGGTGGTGTGTGGTGTATAGTGTGTGGGTGTGTGGTGTATTGTGTGTGGTGTGTGGTGTATAGTGTGGTGTGTGGTGTATAGTGTGGGGTGTGATGTATAGTGTGGGGTGTGGTGTATAGTGTGGTGTGTGGTGTATTGTGTGGTGTATAGTGTGGTGGTGTGTGGTGTATAGTGTGGTGTGTGGTGTATTGTGTGGTGTATAGTGTGGGGTGTGAGTGTATAGTGTGGGGTGTGGTGTATGTAAGTGTGGTGGTGTGGTGTATGTGTGGGTGTGTGTATAGTGTGGTGGTGTAGTGGTGTATTGTGTGGTGGTGTGTGGTGTATTGTGTGTGGTGTGGTGTGTAGTGTGTGGTGTGTGGTGTGATTGTGTTTTTGTGTGTGTGGTGGTGTATAGTGTGGTGTGTGATGTATAGTGTGGTGTGTGGTGTATAGTATGGTGTGTGGTGTATTGTGTGGTGGTGTGTGGTGTATAGTGTGGTGTGTGGTGTATAGTGTGGTGTGTGGTGTATTGTGTGGTGGTGTGTGGTGTATTGTGTGGTGGTGTGTGGTGTATAGTGTGGTGTGTGATGTATAGTATGGTGTGTGGTGTATTGTGTGATGGTGTGTGGTGTATAGTGTCGTGGTGTGTGGTGTATAGTGTGGTGTGTGGTGTATAGTATGGTGTGTGGTGTATTGTGTGGTGGTGTGTGGTGTATAGTGTGGTGTGTGATGTGTGGCTGAGGGGGACGATGATCATATGAGGGGGGGTGGGGTCTTTCTCGCCCTCTGCCCTCCTCCTCCTCCATCTCCTCCCCAGTCCTGCAGGTCTCTCTGCTAACGTGCGCCCTCCTCCTCCTCCATCTCCTCCCCAGTCCTGCAGGTCTCTCTGCTAACGTGCGCCCTCCTCCTCCTCCATCTCCTCCCCAGTCCTGCAGGTCTCTCTGCTAACGTGCGCCCTCCTCCTCCTCCATCTCCTCCCCATTCCTGCAGGTCTCTCTGCTAACGTGCGCCCTCCTCCTCCTCCATCTCCTCCCCATTCCTGCAGGTCTCTCTGCTAACGTGCGCCCGTAACGTTTAGTTCATGTGTACGGCGGAGGCGGTTGGAGTTGGGGGGGGGGGGGGGCTATTTTAGTGTGTTTTTTTGTTTGGTTGTTTGTTTTTGTTGGGGGGAGAGGGGGACGGGGGCAGTAGATGACCTAGACTGTGTCTGATGCTGGGATTGTCGTGGGGAGGGGAGGGAGGGCGGGGAGGGGTACTGTGTGTGTGTGTGTGTGTGTGTGTGTGTGTGTGTGTGTGTGTGTGTGTGTGTGTGTGTGTGTTCGCGCGCACGCCTGCACTTGTGTACGTGTGCGTTT
>CM031615.1:75688591-75693591 GCA_018398815.1 Conus ventricosus
GGGGTGAAAAGGGATGGGAAGGGGGAGAGGGGGGAAGGGGCTTCTTCTGTGAACTATTGGTCAGGGGGAGGGGGGGGGTGAAAAGGGATGGGAAGGGGGAGAGGGGGGAAGGGGCTTCTTCTGTGAACTATGGTCAGGGGGAGGGGGGGGGGATGAAGAGGGATGGGAAGGGGGAGAGGGGGGAAGGGGCTTCTTCTGTGAACTATTGGTCAGGGGGAGGGGGGGGGGTGAAAAGGGATGGGAAGGGGGAGAGGGGGGAAGGGGCTTCTTCTGTGAACTATTGGTCAGGGGGAGGGGGGGGGTGAAAAGGGATGGGAAGGGGGAGAGGGGGGAAGGGGCTTCTTCTGTGAACTATTGGTCAGGGGGAGGGGGGGGAAGGGGTTCTTCTGTGAACTATTGGTCAGGGGGAGGGGGGGGGGAAGGGGCTTCTTCTGTGAACTATTGGTCAGGGGGAGGGGGGGGGGGGGTGAAAAGGGATGGGAAGGGGGAGAGGGGGGAAGGGCTTCTTCTGTGAAACTATTGGTCAGGGGGAGGGGGGGGGTGAAAAGGGATGGGAAGGGGGAGAGGGGGGAAGGGGCTTCTTCTGTGAACTATTGGTCAGGGGGAGGGGGGGGGGGTGTGAAAAGGGATGGGAAGGGGGAGGGGGGGAGGGGCTTCTTCTGTGAACTATTGGTCAGGGGGAGGGGGGGGGTGAAAAGGGATGGGAAGGGGGAGAGGGGGGAAGGGGCTTCTTCTGTGAACTATTGGTCAGGGGGAGGGGGGGGGGGGGGTTGAAAAGGGATGGGAAGGGGGAGAGGGGGGAAGGGGCTTCTTCTGTGAACTATTGGTCAGGGGGAGGGGGGGGGGATGAAGAGGGATGGGAAGGGGGAGAGGGGGGGAAGGGGCTTCTTCTGTGAACTATTGGTCAGGGGGGGGGGGGGGGGGGGATGAAGAGGGATGGGAAGGGGGAGAGGGGGGAAGGGGCTTCTTCTGTGAACTATTGGTCAGGGGGAGGGGGGGGGGGGTGAAAAGGGATGGGAAGGGGGAGAGGGGGGAAGGGGCTTCTTCTTGTGAACTATTGGTCAGGGGGAGGGGGGGGGGATGAAGAGGGATGGGAAGGGGGAGAGGGGGGAAGGGGCTTCTTCTGTGAACTATTGGTCAGGGGGAGGGGGGGGGATGAAAGGGATGGGAAGGGGGAGGGGGGGGGAAGGGGCTTCTTCTGTGAACTATTGGTCAGGGGGAGGGGGGACGTGAATGGTAGGCTAGGACTGGTGGTTGGCACTTAGGGGCAAGTGATCAGTAGATTCACTTAGAGTGCTGTATGGGGCTCTGTTCCACAGCATTCGGGGTTCTGTGAGGTGGTCGCCTGTCGGACGTGACGTAACGGGCACCACTGACATGACATCCTTACGTCCTTCAGTTAAGTGCTTGAACGTCTAGGTACGGCCAGCGTTGAAGCACATTTCGTGGCGCGGGGGGGGGGGGGGGGGGGGGGGGGTGATGGGATCATTTTTTTGTTTTTGTGTTTGTGTTCGTGGATTAAAAAAATAAATAAATAAATGTTTACACCAAACGTTGGGTAGATGGATAGGCAGGTCTCCCTTAAGCCCCAGCGAGTACAGCCTGCATTCCACATTGAAAACCCAAAGTTTGTACCTGTGTGTGTGTGTGTGTGTGTGTGTGTGTGTGTGCGTGTGATTTCTTCAAGCGCTGTCTGCGGCTGCCGGGGGCCAGGAGATAGGAGGGGGTGGGGGTGGGGGGGGGGGGGGCACTGGAGAAGGCTTTGTCTCTTTGTCTTTCAGGCTATGGCATGTGCGCGATACGCACTGACTCACACCCGGGCAGGGGGGAGGTTGCTGCCAGGGATATTGAAACTTTATGGTTTACTTTGCGCTCTGTCTGTCTGTCTGTCTCTGTCTCTGTTCTCTCTCTCTCTCTCTCTCTCTTGCTCTCACACACACACACACTAACACACGCACTCCGGCAATCGTAATGCCTTTGGGGAAAAAAAACACCGCATATTTCTTTACGTAGCAAGTGTGCTTACACTGTATTGGATTGTGCAACATTTAAATTATAGAATCTTGTTAAGAATGCACAGGCGAGCATCACATTTACTCTTCTAAAATCAGCTTCTATTGTGTTCATGCTTATAGCATAGTTGATATATTATTACGTTGAACTGAACGTGGATTAACGGCATCTTCGACAGAAACAACGGCGGTGCACAGAGTGATGTGAGGAATGGCGTCCCAGCTTTGTGTGGGACTGGTGTCCGATGAACATGAACTCACTGAACTTTTGTGTCAAATTCATGGAATGTATAGTGGTTGAACACACCGAAATAATCCACCGCTATGTGTGTGAAACGTACCGTAGCCATGCTGTGTTCAGCTGATTAATGAAAGTTTGCCTAATCAATGAAATCAGGTAACGCAAATGATGTTCACTATTTTACAGACAGGATTTTCTTTTCGCGTTTGACATGTGTATACGCAGACTGGTTGTGTTACTTTTCAGGATTATAAATCTCATTTTATCCCTCCCTCCCCTTGTCTCTGTCTGTCCGTCTCTCTCTCTCTCTCTCTCTTCTCTCTCTCTCTCTCTCTGTCTGTCTCTCTCTTCTCTCTCTCTCTCTCTCTCTCTCTCTCTCTCTCTCTCTCTCTCTCTCTCTCTCTTGGCCCTCGCTCTCTCTCTCTTGTGGGCATGTTTGAGTCATTATGATGTTTTTGTAAGTTACGTACATTTCACTAAACGAGGGTTGATGAAAAAAAAAAAGCCATCTGATGCTTGTTCCGTTCTTCCTTATTAGAACCTCCTCCCTCCCCCCCCCCCTCTCTCTCACTCTCTCTCTGTCTCTGTCTGTCTGTCTGTCTGTCTGTCTCTCTCTCTCTCTCTCTCTCTCTCTCTCTCTCTCTCTCTCTCTCTCTGTCTGTCAAGCTTATCTTACTCAGGTAGCGTAGTTTGGAATTCACTTCCACTACATTTCCGATGTACTCATATTACAGAATCCTTCAGGGAAAAAACTAATTACACATTTCACAGCAGACCATTGCTATTAGAAAAGTACAAGCACTTACTGAAAACTAAACGACGAGAGTTCAGGAAGTTGAAAGCAGAATCTCTTGCCAAAAATTTATTGAATCCATCATGTTTTTGGAAACAGCTTAAAAATATGGGACATGGCAACAGAGATAAATCCACGAATAACATAAAAACGGTGGATTGGGTAAATCATTTCAAGGCTGTATTCCAACTGACGCAGCTGCACATACTGGCTACTCAAGCCCAGAAATAGATTTAACGGATCATCTGGACCATGTTTTAAACAGAAGTATTTCGGAAGAGGAGGTAAATAGAGCAATAGATAAACTAAAGTCGGGAAAGGCGTGTGGATTAGATGGAATTACAGCTGAAATGCTGAAGAATGGCGGCAGACAGGTTCACTCTTTTATTATAAAGCTGTTCAACTCAATTTTTGATAAAGGCATCTATCCAAAAAGATTGGTCAAAAGCGGTTATAATTCCAATTCATAAAAAGGGAGATCCGAAAAATGTAGATAATTACAGTGGTATATTCTTTGCTAAGTATTTTATCCAAATGTTACACTTCTATATTGAACACGAGATTGTACACATGGGTGGAAAACAATCAATTAATATCAGAAAGCCAAGCTGGGTTCAGAAAAGATTACTCCACCGTTGATCAGATTTTCAATCTGTATGCGATTGTTCAGAAGTGTTTAAGCAAAAAAGGTAAAAAATTGTATGTTGCTTTTGTGGATTTTAAAAAAGCCTTCGATTCGGTTAGACACAATAAGTTAATTGAATGCATCAGAAGTAAAGGAGTAGAGGGGAAGTTCTTAGCGTCCCTAACAGCAATGTACGAATCCCTACTTTCATGTGTCCGTGCAAATTCTGATATATCCGAGTTCTTTGAATGCCGATTGGTGTAAGACAAGGATGCGTTTTGAGCCCTACATTGTTCTCAATATTTATCAACCAGTTAGCAGATCACATGAGCGAAAGAGGAAGGCATGGCGTTCATTTATTGCCAGACCTTATGGAAATATTTATTTTGCTCTTTGCTGATGATGTAGCTCTAATTTCTACAACTCCATGGGGCTTACAAAACCAATTAAATGTATTGAAGTCTTGTTGTGATGACATGCAGTTAACTGTTAACATTGAAAAAACTAAGGTAATGGTGTTTAGGAAAGGTGGGTTTCTTGGAAAACGCGAGCGATGGTATTTCAATGGTCTCAGATTGGAAGTAGTTAATAATTATTGCTATCTGGGTTTCTGTTTCACAACAAAAATCAGTGCTAAATTAGGTACAGAGCATTTTGTGTCCAAGGGTAAGAAAGCTGTTGTGGAGTTAAACCGAGTTTTCCAGAAATATAAAGAAATGAATGCAAGCACGTTCTTTAAGATTTTTGACGTAAGAATCCAACCCATTCTGTTATATTCTTCTGAAATATGGGGCCTACAAAGATTAGAGGAAATAGAGAAAGTACATTTGATGGCCTGCAAAAGATTTCTGGGAGTACCACTAAGGACACCAAATAAAATGGTGTATGGTGATTGGGACGATACCCACTTCATATTAACTCCTTCACTAATTCCCTTAGATACTGGTTTAAACTGTTACGAATGAATCCTGACAGATTACCATATAATGCTTATTTAATGTTGCTAGATGTGGATAGATCTGGAAAGACATGTTGGGCTTCTCAGATAAGGCAAATTCTATGTGAAACTGGATTTAACATTGTGTGGCTGCAGCAGGGTGTTGGAGATGTTAAGGCTTTTTTATGTCTGTTTAAACAAAGACTCGTGGATTTCTTTATTCAGGAATGGACTGGATCTATTAGAGATCGAGATAGGTATGATAGTTATAGATCCTTTAAAACTATTTTCGAAAAAGAGAAATATATAAGTTCCATGGATACTTATTGCTTTCGAGTTGCTGTTTCACAAGCAAGATTAAATGCTTTGCCACTTAAAAACAATATCTATCG
>CM031615.1:75698591-75711091 GCA_018398815.1 Conus ventricosus
CACACACACGCGTGCGCACGCATACACATACATCGTGGTACACATCAGTCAGTGTAGGAAAAAAAAAGGGGGGGAGCGAACAAGCGATAGAGAGGGGGGGTGGGGGGGGCACAGAGAGAGAGAGAGAGAGAGAGAGAGAGAGACGGGGGGGGGGGGGGGCAGAGAGAGACAGAGAGATGGCTTAATCACGTTAGACCTGAGCATTCGTTCACTGAACGTTAGCATTATTCAGAGCTTTGTAGTGATAACAACAAAATGAGAACATTCCTTATCGACCGATTAGCATGCGAAATCTTGAAAACTCTCTCTCTTTTCTCTCTCTCTCTCTCTCTCTCTCTGTCTTTCTCTCCCTTCTTTCCCTTCTCCCCTTCTTTCTCTGTCTTTCTTTCTCACCTCTTCTTCTGTCTGTCTGTCTGTCTTGTCTGTCTGTCTGTCCCCCCCCCTCTCTCTCTCTCTTCTCTCTCTCTCTCTCTCTCTCTCTCTCCCTCTCCCCCTCTCTCTCTACTACCTGTAACACCAAGTTTTTGCACCAGACTTCAGTATACTTCGTCTTGTCACGTTGTTTGTTGCCCAGCCGACTACGAATGCCACACCAGGACAGCTTTGCATCAAGAGCTTCAATGAAATCAAATAAGGCTTTCAGCAATATTCAGTAAGCAAAGAAAAAACGGGTGTGAGCTTGTGTGTGTGTGTGTGTGTGTGTGTGTGTGTGTGTGTGTGTGTGTGTGTGTGTGCTCGCGCGCGCGGGCGCGTGTATGTATGTACATACGCGCGCATGCACACAGGCACTTGGGAAAACAAAGGACTGTCCATTTGGATTCGGTGGTTCCTAGCCCATGGCTCCAAGTCACGCCAAATTTTGACTGTGACGGAGAGAGGGGTAGATGGCGGTGGGTTTGTGGATTGGGGGGAAAACGGAAGACTGGATGTGGACTCGGTGATGACTTGGTAGCTGTCGTCATGGCGAAGATTCAGGGCTCATTCACTCCTTGCTGACTTTTATCTTTTTTTCGGGAAGGGGGGAAGGGGGGGGGGGGGTGGTGGAGATGTGGGTGGTGGTGGGCGGTAAAACCTTGTTTGTTGGAGACTAGGGTTCTGTTAAGTAGACATGCAGACTTGTTGTGGGTTTATATGTCTGGCGGATGCGAAGAACATTACCGCCATTATAAGCAAATTCAGTTGACTTGACTGCAACACAGTTTTACACGCACAGACACACGCACGCACGCACGGATGCACGCACGGATGCACGCATGCACGCGCACTACACACACACACACACACACCAAAACACACACACACACACACACACACACACACACACACACACACACACACACACAAGTGCGCACGCACAAGTGAATAGGAAAGGGAGAAGAGAGACGGGGATGTTAGGAGAGGTCAAGGAGGATGAGCGGTCTGGTGGACAGAGAGAGACAGGAGAAGAAGAGAGGCTTGCACAAAACGCACTTGCTTCCAAGGACAAACGTGGGATGGGGGTGGGGTGCGGGGTCCGGGGGATAAATGTTTTTTGTTTGTTTGTTTGTTTTTCTCGTGATCTGGGACGTCTGTAGTTGACACGTAGAACTTTTTGCGTGGGTTTGTTTGTTTGTTTGGCGGAAGCGACACGACCCTTCTAGTCACGACCCTTCCAGTCACGACCCTTCCAGTCACGGGCCCTTCCAGTCACGACCCTTCCAGTCACGACCCTTCCAGTCACGACCCTTCCAGTCACGACCCTTCCAGTCATACAAGCGATTTCAGTGTCTGTCGGATCCATTTAGAGTGATTCTATTGTGTCACTCACACACACACACACACACACACAGACACACACCACACACACACACACACACACACACACACACACACACACACACACACACACACAAACTACATCGCATACAAACCCACACAGCATAGATGAGAGAGAGAGAGAGAGAGAGAGAGAAGAGAGAGAGAGGAGGAGAGAGAGAGAGAGAGAGAGAGAGATTAAGCTTTAGCAACGCTTTACATTTGCATCATATTTGCATAAACAGTAGGCTAGGAGACTACCTGATAAGGTATGTGTGGTTGTGGAAATCTGCGCCTCTTGTTCCCGTTTTTTTACTTTTGTTCTCTGTCCATCAGTCTGTCCGTCCGTCTGTCTGTCTTCTGCTGTCTGTCCTTCCGTCTGTCAGTCTGTCTGTCTTCTGCCTGTCTGTCTGCCTGTCTGTTCTTCCGTCCAACCGTCCGTTTGTCCGTCTGTCTTTGGCTTTTTTTTTCTCTTGCCTGTCTGTCTCTCTGTTTCTCTGTCTGTCTGCCTCTCTCTCCTTCCCTCTCTCTGTCTCTCTCTTTTCCCTCTCTCTCCCTCCCCCTCTCTCTCACTCTCCCCTCTCTCTCACTCTCCCCCTCTCTCTCTTCCCCTGTCATTCTCTTTCCCTTTGTATCAAATAGTTTGTGTAAAGTGTTCTCTACAGTTTGAGTGACAGCGCTAGTTTCAGTCTCACAGAACTGGGCCTGTTGGCTCATATTGCCTAGCGTATACTTTTGTTTTCCTTTCTTCGGTCACTTCATGATAAAAGGGAAGTGTGAAGGAATTCAGAACGTTTGGGGAACTTTTTAAAAAGATCATGCTTCCATATTAGAATGGAGTGACTAATGGAAACCATGAGATTTTTTTTAGCTCTTAAATTGGCAAGGGAGTGAAGACTGAAAGCCGCTGAAGGTTGTGCTGAAGGCGGCGGATAGTCCACGGGGTTTTTGTAGGTATACCCAGACTGACCACCACAACAACAAAAATTAAAGAAAATAATGATGAAAATAACGGTCACACACACACACACCACACACACACCACACACACACACACACACACACACACACACACACTGCGGCGCGCGCGCACGCACACGCGCGTGCACACGCACACACACACATACGCACGCACGCACACGCAGAGGCAGGGTCAAAGAGGGTGACGTGACAGAAAAGCAAATGATTGGCACAGAATTCCCAGAGGGCGGGGAATGCAATAAATATTGAAAGAACCCCCCACCCCCAACCTCCCCCACCCCCACCCCTTGTCTCCCCTGGCGTCTCTACGGGGGCGGTAGGAGCACATTGCCATCACAGTATCGGTTTTGAAGCCCGAGTTGTCCTTCCTGATAATGGTTTTTGTCGTGCGTGAATGGGGGCGTCGTGTCGATAACTAGCGCTGCCTGTCGCTTTGTTACTACCATTTTGTGAAACTCCTGTTGGCTTGAAAGCGTTTTGTTAGTAAATCGCGGTTTTCTTTTTCTTTTTTTTCTGTTCGTTTTGGGTTAAGCTTAAAGGGGGGGGGGGGGGGGGGAGTACATTTTGGTTATGTGTTCACATGTTCGGCTCGATCGATGGAAAATTTAAAACAAAATAAAGCATTTCATAAGCTTGCGATTTCGTCACGGAATAACGGCTGGGTGAACAGCGCTAACTTCCTTGGGGAGGGGGTGAAGGGGAAGGGGGGTAGGGTGTGTGTGTGTGTGTGTGTGGGGGGGGGGGGGGGGGGGGGGGGGTTTCTGCTGCCTAGACATTGGACTTGTCACCTGGCTTATTGTGGGTCCGTTGACGTAGTTATGATGTTGATGTTCAAACGCGTCCGTTGTGTGTGTGTGTGTGTGTGTGTGTGTGTGGAGCAAGTGACCACAGCAGCATTTAACATCAGTCGGTGATAACAAAGTTTGTTTTTTTTTTTTTTTTTGCTTCAGTTCAGTTGACCGTTTGTCCATGCTTACTTAATCAATCAGTGAGCTTATTTACGGGTGACATTTTATTACGCGATTTTTTATTTATTTATTGGGAGGGGGAGGGGGATCCACTTGCAAGGTGTTTTACTTGCTTTGAAAGCTAACATCGCATCGCAACTCAAGGTGTTCAAAAGTCGCGCGGGAAGGAGAAAGTGTGTGTGTGGGGGGGAGGGGGGGGGGGTTGGCACGGGGGAGGGGGGTGCAGGTGGCGAAGGGAACGGTCCATTCAGACAGAGTTGTTTTCTGTGTGGGCACGTACTGCTGCCTGGAGTGATCGCCTGCAGTACGTACTGCTGTCTGGAGTGATCGCCTGCAGTACGTACTGCTGTCTGGAGTGATCGCCTGCAGTACGTACTGCTGTCTGGAGTGATCGCCTGCAGTACGTACTGCTGCCTGGAGTGATCGCCTGCAGTACGTTTCTGCTGCCTGGAGTGATCGCCTGCAGTACGTACTGCTGCCTGCAGTGATCGCCTGTTGTACGTACTGCTGCCTGCAGTGATCGCCTGTTGTACGTACTGCTGTCTGCAGTGATCGCCTGTTGTACGTACTGCTGCCTGCAGTGATCGCCTGCAGTACGTAATGCGGCCTGGAGTGATCGCCTGTTGTACGTACTGCTGCCTGCAGTGATCGCCTGCAGTACGTACTGCGGCCTGGAGTGATCGCCCGTTGTACGTACTGCTGCCTGCAGTGATCGCCTGCAGTACGTACTGCGGCCTGGAGTGATCGCCTGTTGTACGTACTGCTGCCTGCAGTGATCGCCTGCAGTACGTGCTGCTGCCTGCAGTGATCGCCTGGTGTACGTACTGCTGCCTGCAGTGATCGCCTGTTGTACGTACTGCTGCCTGCAGTGATCGCCTGTTGTACGTACTGCTGCCTGCAGTGATCGCCTGTTGTACGTACTGCGGCCTGCAGTGATCGCCTGTTGTACGTACTGCTGCCTGCAGTGATTAGATGGGTTCCAGAGGTTGGAATGGTGACGATGGTGCTCTGTCTCGGAAATCGTGTTCTGTGTTGGTGCATTTAACGGAGCGGCACGTGCCGTCGTTGGTTCCTCTCCCTGAAGTTAAGGGCCGTTATCTGATGCAGACTGACGGCGGGGGGTCGGGGGGACCCCCTAAGGCAGTGTGGGAAGGGGCGTTAGGTAAGGGAGGTTAATGAGTAGTGAGAGGGAGGCAGCGAGGGGGGGGGGGTGGGGAGGTCGGGGGAGCCCCTAAGGCAGTGTGCGAAGGGGCGTTAGGTAAGGGAGGTTAATGAGTAGTGAGAGGGAGGCAGCGAGGGGGGGGGGGGGGAGGTTGGGGGAGCCCCCTAAGGCAGTGTGGGAAGGGGCGTTAGGTAAGGGAGGTTAATGAGTAGTGAGAGGGAGGCAGCGAGGGTGGGGGGGGGGGAGGTCGGGGGAGCCCCCTAAGGCAGTGTGGGAAGGGGCGTTAGGTAAGGGAGGTTAATGAGTAGTGAGAGGGAGGCAGCGAGGGGGGGGGGGAGGTCGGGGGAGCCCCCTAAGGCAGTGTGCGAAGGGGCGTTAGGTAAGGGAGGTTAATGAGTAGTGAGAGGGAGGCAGCGAGGGGGGGGGGGAGGTCGGGGGAGCCCCCTAAGGCAGTGTGCGAAGGGGCGTTAGGTTAAGGAGGTTAATGAGTAGTGAGAGGGAGGCAGCGAGGGGGGGGGGGGAGGTTGGGGGAGCCCCCTAAGGCAGTGTGGGAAGGGGCGTTAGGTAAGGGAGGTTAATGAGTAGTGAGAGGGAGGCAGCGAGGGGGGGGGGGGAGGTTGGGGGAGCCCCCTAAGGCAGTGTGCGAAGGGGCGTTAGGTAAGGGAGGTTAATGAGTAGTGAGAGGGAGGCAGCGAGGGGGGGGGGGGGGAGGTTGGGGGAGCCCCCTAAGGCAGTGTGGGAAGGGGCGTTAGGTAAGGGAGGTTAATGAGTAGTGAGAGGGAGGCAGCGAGGGGGGGCGGGGGGGGGAGGTCGGGGGAGCCCCCTAAGGCAGTGTGCGAAGGGGCGTTAGGTAAGGGAGGTTAATGAGTAGTGAGAGGGAGGCAGTGGGGCCAGTTGGCTGCCCACGTGGATTAACGGTTTGTCGCTCAGGTCGTTTTCTCCCCGTGTGGAGGCGCCCTGGAGGCGGCCATGGCGTGGAGAGAGGGGTAGGCGGCGCTCGTTGCGTAGGCTGGGTGTTGTGGAGGGGGGTGGTGGTGGTGGTTTGAGGAGAGAGGAGGATGTGGTTTGGAATGGGAGGGATGATGGGGGTGTTGCGGGGGGGGGGGGGGGGGGGGGGGGGGTAGGAGACAGGGACGGGTGGGGGGAGGGGGATTGGGGAGTAAGGAGGGTTTGCAATATCGATCTGCGTGGTTAGATGATGTCTGCGAGCTCACGAAGAATCAGGAATATCCTGTATTGATTCAGTGACGCTCTCGCTGTGTGTGTGTGTGTGTGTGTGTGTGTGTGTGTGTGTGTGTGTGTGTGTGTGTGTGTGTGCGTGCGTGCGTGCGTGCGTGCGTGCGTGCGTGCGTGTTCCAAAGTGGTTTGTCCATAGTGCAGGCGGTGGTATTCCCATACCATTCCTGTCGTCACGGGTGAGTTGTGACGGACAGTGGCGCTGGCAGGTGACGTAACGGGTGCATGGGAAGGCAGGCCAGCAGTGCGCTGTGCTGTAGTGCTTGTGGTTGAAAGAACACAGCACAGCACAGCACAGCACAGCACACACACACACACACACACACACACACACACACACACACACACACACACACATACACACACACACACACACACATCACATACACCAACACACACACACACACACCACCAACACACCACACACACATACACACACACAGACGCTCTCTCTCTCTCTCTCTCTCTCTCTCTCTTCTCTCTCCTCTCTCTCTCTCTCTCTCTCATCACACACACACACACACACACACACACACACAGACACACACATGCACACGCGAGCGAGCGCGTAACACACACATACATACAGACACACACACACAGTCACTTCTCAGTCACTTCACTTATTATATACATCTTTATTATGACAACAAAAAAGAAACCAACTATTAAGCTTCTCCAATGGAATTGTCGCATCCATAACAAGAAATGTATCATACTTGAATCAATATCTTGGAATAAAATAAGTTTCATGTATTATTATTGCAATCACTAAATGTCAACAGTGATAATCTACCACATTTACCAGGGTTCTATCACCCCCCAGTTTATGAACAATGTGCGGACCGAATACAAACAGCTATATATGTGCGTGAAGGCCTGGATTTTTGTGAAAGAACTCCACCAGTATCCAGTAACATCCCTTCTGCTTCATGCTGTGCAGCAATGGTTAAAATTTACATCTTCTTTGATATTGAACATTGCCTCGGTTTACCTTCCAAAAGGACCTGATGATACGAATACAGAATGGCTAAAAGGGTTCCAAGACCAAAGAGACAAATGGGTTTTGGAGGAGATTTTAACGCACATGCTCCTTTTGGGACCATGGCTGCTCTTATGTTACAAGTAATAGATTATTAGATAACATAGCTGATTCTAATCTATATTTGCTAAATAATGGAAGTATTACACGCATTCCAGATATAGCCACCCATAACCCCTCAGCCATCGATTTAACCTTTACATCGCCATCAACTTGTAGTAAACTCAATGTGGGAAACTGGAGATAACCCACTGGGATCAGATCATATTCCAATAATAATATCGTTGAATGACATATTAGAACAGGAAATCTCAGAAGATATTATTCCAAAATATATTTACAAAAATGCAGATTGGTCACTTTTTCAAATCAATCTTAACAACACAGACATAGTGTTCTCAGCTAATGAAAATGTAGATGACCAATACACTGCATTTTGTAAATATGTTTTAGCAGCAGCTGACAACTCGATCCCGAAGATAAAAAACACAAAGTCAAAGAAACATAATGGAAATATATGGTGGAACAAAAATTGTGAAACAGCCAATAAAAAGAAAAAAGAAAGATTCAAGATTTATTGTAAAAAGAGATCAGCAAGTAGTCATAAAGAAATGAAAAAGGCGGATAAAGAAGTGTAGATGTCATAGATGATGCAAAGTTGCAGCATTGGAATGAATTTTGTAACTCTGAAGTTAAAAATCATAAAGATATTGGTAAAGTGTGGGAGGAACTGAAAGCTATGAAAAATGGATTAACATCACCACAGTACCCAATAAAAATAGATAACAACAGTCTTCTTAGTGCTGATGAGAAAGCAGAAGCCTTTGTAAACATGTTTGCTGAGGTAAGCCGCACTGAAGGTCTAACAAGTACGGACCAAATATACAGAGGAGAAAGAAGAAGGTAGTAAAGCACAGGATGAATCTACAGCAGATAATAGTAACAATATCAATGCTCCTATAACTATCCAAGAAGTAAAAAGAAGCCATTAGATCATTACCATTAAGAAAATCATCTATTCGTTTAGATGCAATATCTAATCAAATGTTAAGAAATTTGTCTGAAAACTTTGTAGAGTTTCTTCATAAATTATTTAGTACATGTTGGAGCAATGGTGTTATGCCAAAAATATGGAAACAGTCGATCGTTGTTCCAATTCATAAGCAAGGAAAATGTACAAAGGATCCTAAGAATTAAGACCCATTGCATTAACTTCACATGTATGTAAACTTTCAGAAAGAATTGTTATGAATAGACTTGTACATTACTGTGAAAAATATAACATAATACCAATTAATCAAGCTGGTTTCCAGAAAGGTCGATCCACTACAGAAATTTTACTGAAATTATCAACAAATATAAAGAAACAGTTTGCTAGACGAAAATGTGTTCTTGCTACCTTTTTCGACATAAATAAGGTTACGATCAGTGTGGCATTTACAGCTATGAACAAACTTAAAAACATTGGTTTTGACAGGAAATATATACAACTATGTCAGATGTTTTCTGAAGGATAGGGTAATAAGAACAAGAGTAGGAAAAACATATTCCACAAGTAGAACACTTTCAATGGGAATCCCTCAAGGGTCAGTATTAGCGCCACTTCTTTTCTCGTTATTAATGCATGATCTGCCAAACAAATTATCAAAAAATGTTGTTCTTGTCCAATATGCCGACGATATATGCATGTGGATGGATGTAACGTTTAAAAAAGAAAACTTCGCAGCGAGATTATAAAATTCGTCAAAAAGATCTATCAGGGAGAACTAAACAAGATGGTGGATTACATGAAGCTAAATGGATTAAGTCTGTCAACCGAAAAAACAATATGATTCTTTTTAACAGTGGATCTAACCCAGAAAGTATGCCTGTTTTCACATTGGATGATACTCCTCTTAAGTACGTAACAGAGATTAAATTTCTAGGAGTTTATTTTACATCTAAATTATCATGGAACTTTCATATCGAATATTTATTAACAAAAGCGAGAAAAACATTAAACTTTCTGAAAATTATTTCTAAAGAAAAGTGGGGACAAGATCAGCTACTTTGATTACTCTATGTAAGTCTTTAATGAGATCAAAAGTAACTTATGCCCAAGAAATATTCTTCAATGCGCCTAAATATCTATTACAAAAAACTGCAAGTATTGAATGTAAGGCATTGAAATTAGCCCTTGGACTTCCTGTGCACGCATCATCGTCACGTACATATTATGAAGCCCAGGTACTTCCTCTAGATGACTATAGAGATTTAACATGTTGTAAATTTGTCATTAAAAGTACAGCTAGAAAAACACATTAAATCAGAAATCAAATAAGATCAGATTTTCATTTTCCGAAAGAGCAAGGTCTATAACTTCTCAAATAACTATAGCAACTTATACATCAAAAATAATTTCAGATTATGGGGTTTCTTTAGAAAAGGAAGCTTTCTCTCCAGACCATCTTTTTGTCCTATTCCACCCTGGGAACTTAAAAAGCCATTTTGATATTGATCACACCAACATTAAAAAAATGAAAATATCAATATGCTCACAAGTTATACTAAGTGTCATATTGACGAGAAATACATAACCAATTAAAAATATACACAGATGGTTCATGTATTGGTAAGCAAACAGGTTGTGCATTCTTAATCCCAGACTTGAGGGTGGAGAAATCTTTTTACATTGGATGTAACATATCCATATTCACAGCTGAATTAACAGCAATACTCATGGCTCTGAATTACCTTTTAAATTTCCCCCAAACAATATTTCAGCTCTGTTTTGTGTAGATTCAAAATCAGTCCTTCAGGCGCTAAAAGATTTTCATCTGCATACTAGACCTGAAATGATTATTGAGGTAAGCTGTTTGATCCACATGCTTATTGAAGGAGGCACCCAGTTATCCTTTTGTTGGATTCCTTCACACTGTTCCTTTTATTATAACGATAAAGTAGAATAGGGCAGCTAAATGTGGAGCAAAACATATCTCTGGTTCTGAATATCTTAAACTAGCCTTATCGGTACATGAGCAGTGCAACCTAGTTAAAACACATATTTCGAAAAATTTCAAGATAGAATGATAGAACACGACAATCAAAATCAGTTTGATACTTTTGATATTAAAATCATTCAACATAACTTTAGTTTAAATAAAAATATACTTTCGTTGATGTATAGGTGGAAACTTGATGCTTTTAAACAAAATATGTTAAACATAGTGTGTTTATGTAAAAGAAAATAACACGTGAACATATTGTTACATGTCAAGACATGAAAAAATAATTCCAGTGTTGAGACAAAATAGTGCACAGGCCATCTTTGAGTCACCTCTCTAACACATGAGTTTTTTGTATGCTTAGAGCGCACTCCATTGGGAAGTATTGGTTCCTTTTTTGTTGTATGTGGGCGGGCATAAGTGTGGGGAGGGAGATAGAATAATGTACAAAGCTTAAAAGTGACAAAGACGGAGAAAAGTTACGGTTCTGTGCCTTGATGGTTGTTAATTGATTAGTTTTGTGTGTGTTTTTTTCTTTTCCTTTGAATTTTTTTTTGAAAAATTTAAGTGCTTTGTAGTTACCATTATTATTCATATAAGCATCTCATATAGCACACGCATATGCACACACACACACACACACACACACACACACACACTCAAACACACTCGCATATGTATACACACACGCGCACACGCGCATGCACTCATACGTGTGCGTGCCCAAGCATGAGCACACACGTAAGAACTTGTAAATACTTTTATTCCAGTGTTGTTGCAAAATAACTCACATTATATACAATTCACCAGCTTAACTAAGATTTTTTTTGTAAGTTTAGATATCAGTCCAATTGGTCACTACAGTATCTGAATTTTTTTTCTTATATAAAAAGTGAGGAGGGGGGAGGGAGGGATGGGGAGAGGATAGAGAAGGAAGGATAGGAAGGGGGTGGGTGGGGTGGGCTGGGGGTGTTCACTGATTTTGTTGTTGTTTATATATACATATTTATTTTTTTTCTGTTTATTATTTCTAATAGTGTAGTTATATACATATTTCTTTAATCAAATATATTTTATATAACCGCCTAAGCACCATATGTGTACACACATTCACACATGCATGCATGCATACTTGGAACTCTATAACTTCAGTCATGCACTAGTCTGAAATCTCTTACACACTCCTTTTTTTTTTTCTTTTTTTTTTTATCGTCTAATATCACGATTAGTGGAAAGACGTTAAACGATGACACACACACACACACACACACACACACACACACACACACACACATACACACACACACACACGCACGCACGCACGCACGCACGCGCGCGCACTCTCTCTCTCTCTTCTCTCTACTCTCTCTCTCTCTCTTCTCTCCTCTCTCTCTCTCTCTCTTGTTGTTTTGTTGTATTGTTAATTTTTTACAAAAGGAATGTATCTCTCTCTCTCTCTCTCTCTCTCTCTCTCTCTCTCTCTCTCTCTCTCTCTCTCTCTCTCTCTCTCTCTCTCCCCTTCGATAGGAGGATCGCTTATTCCATATCTGTGTGTGCCGATTCTTTTCTTCTTTGTAATCAATTTCTTTATTCTGTTTGTTGTTTAAATCGTTTCTTTTTTCCTTTTAAAAATCATCTACGCCTAAACAGTTAATGGATGAACTTTTGATGTTTGTGAAGATATGTGTGTTTGTTAAAAGTTTTGTAAGTCTTAGTCACTAGTCATACTTAGTCCCTTAACGGGGGAAGGGCCGGATGAAAAAAGCATGTGTTTGCTTATCTGTTACCCTTGGAAATAAAGATTATCATCATCATCATCATCATCTCTCTCTCTCTCTATGTCTGTCTGTCTGACGGACCTTGTGGAGCAGGGCATTTCGGGGTCCTTCTGTCTGTAGGTCGGTCTGTCTGTCGGCATGATAACCGGAGAGCAACAGGTCGGGTCATCCGCTAATTTTACACAATGGCTTGTGGGGTTGTCGTCTGGAGTTGGTTTCCATTTTGAAGTGTGTGGCTGAAGAACTGGGGACATAGCCGGAAGGAGGGGAGGGGAGTGAGAGAGAGGGGGAAGTGGGTACAGAACTGGGGACATAGCCGGCAGGAGGGGAGGGGAGTGAGAGGAGGGGGAAGTGGGTACAGAACTGGGGACATAGCCGGCAGGAGGGGAGGGGAGTGAGAGGAGGGGAAGTGGGTACAGAACTGGGGACATAGCCGGCAGGAGGGGAGGGGAGTGAGAGGAGGGGGAAGTGGGTACAGAACTGGGGACATAGCCGGCAGGAGGGGAGGGGAGTGAGAGGAGGGGGAAGTGGGTACAGAAGGGCAGGCTTTGCGTC
>CM031615.1:75716091-75721091 GCA_018398815.1 Conus ventricosus
CGAGTTTGGACAGAGAGATGGCCGAAGTCCACTTCACAGCCGACTCAGCACAGTTCCGCGTTCAGTAGAGCTGATGACACACCTCAGCACCAGCGAGCTGACTGTGTTCCCTCCCTTGAGAAACGATCGTTCGAACTTGAAGAATCAATACTAGGTCGTTTTAACTCAATGAACTTGAAGACTCAATACCTAGGTCGTTGTAACTCAATGAACTTGAAGACTCAATACCTAGGTCGTTGTAACATCAAGGAACTTGAAGAATCAATTCCTAGGTCGTTGTAACTCAGTGAACTTGAAGAATCAATTCTAGGTCGTTGTAACTCAAGGAACTTGAAGAATCAATTCCTAGGTCGTTGTAACTCAAGGAACTTGAAGGATCAATACCTAGGTCGTTGTCACTCAATGAACTTGAAGGATCAATACCTAGGTCGTTGTAACTCAAGGAACTTGAATACCTAGGTCGTTGTAACTCAAGGAACTTGAAGAATCAATACCTAGGTCGTTGTAACTCATTGAACTTGAAGACTCAATACCTAGGTCGTTGTAACTCAAGGAACTTGAAGACTCGATACCTAGGTCGTAACTCATTGAACTTGAAGACTCAATACCTAGGTCGTTGTAAACTCATTGAACTTGAAGACTCAATACCTAGGTCGTTGTAACTCATTGAACTTGAAGACTCAATACCTAGGTCGTTGTAACTCATTGAACTTGAAGAATAGAATCAATACCTAGTTCTTTTTAACTCAATGAACTTGAAGAATCAATACCTAGTTCTTTTTAACTCAATGAACTTGAAGAATCAATTCCTATGTCGTTGTAACTCAAGGAACTAGAAGAATCAATACCTAGGTCGTTGTAACTCGATGAACTTGAAGAATCAATTCCTATGTCGTTGTAACTCAAGGAACTAGAAGAATCAATACCTAGGTCGTTGTAACTCGATGAACTAGAAGACTCAATACCTATGTCCAGGACGGGGGAAATCGTGATGGTATTGCTTAAGTGCACTAAGTTGATGTATTATTAGTCAGGCTTAACACACCAAGGGTATCGTTGCACTCATACACGCATATGCACACTCATGCGCACACCAAACATTCACCTCTCTCTGGGAATGGGATGTCACGCATTCGTTTCTCTCCTAACACGACTGAGAACAAGTAATACAATTTCTATGCTACTTATAATTAATCATGTACAATCAAATCACACACAATGAAACATCAAAACATAAAAGATCAATACATCCTAATCCCGGGTTATAATAAAATGACTTCTTACCTGGCCAGGTTTTCACACACCCAACCACGCTTTCACACCACACCACAGTTCTTGAAAAAAGTCTCTTCACGTCTTCTTCAGCACTGCTTGATGGTGATGCCCTTGGTTGACTGGCTCCAGGCTTCAGGACTGGGTCGTCGTGGTCGTCTCTGGGATCTCGACGTAGAACTCTTCTTCTTCGTCTCTTTCACCCCCCTCTGGGTTCAATTTTAGTTTGTCTGTCCCCACCCACCTCTGGGCTTCAAACTTAGTTTTCTTCTCTTCCAGCTTGTCTTCAACCCTAAGACTTAGCTGTCTCTTCTATCTCCCAGACCACGTTTCTCTCGACCCTTTCTCTGTCCTGCTCACTCCTCTCCTCTCTCTCTCTCTCCTCTGCCTTCTCTCTCCCTCTCCTGGTGTTGTTCTCCGACACGTTGTTCTCCCTCAGTTTATATAGGGAGGGAAACAAAGGATTCCCCTTCGGGCCATGCCTTTGTCCCGCTTCTTCTCAAACCCCTAGTTCACAAGTACCCTGAATTCTCCACTCGCTACATTATCCCACACATCAGCATTTACACACACCCCTACCTAATTGATTAGCAAAAAACCCCATAGCACCAGATGGACATCGAAATTTCCCGCCGACTTCGGTGGTCACTTAACACAGTAATTATCTTAAAGAGGGCTACTACAACCTCCACACGCATTCAGCCAGCCTGACAATAGAACCAACACAGTGACCACGGCAATCCCATCCGAACGAATCCAAGACTCCTGCTCTTCACTGACTGTTTACAAAAGAACCTCAGCTGACTGAGCATTTAGCGCTCACTTGGAGCGCCGAGGTCGTGGTGGTGTACATCCCTCCCCCCTTTCGCCACCGGGCAGGTCCGAACTCTCTCCTAGGTGTTGTTTGTCATCTGACCACTTCGGCCTCCTTCACACAGTTCGGCCGTGTGCGTTGGGTAAGGTACCCTGGCTAATTGGTCTATTACCTATAATTGGTCTATTACCTATTTGTATACTACGTACAACGTCCCTTTTCCTCCAAGCGTCTAATGCCTTTTGTGAGAGGTTTCACGCTCCTTGACAACCTAGGTCGTTGTCACTCAAGGAACTAGAAGAATCAATACCTAGGTCGTTGTAACTCGATGAACAAGAAGAATTTAATACCTAGGTCGTTGTAACTCGATGAACAAGAAGGATCAATACCTAGGTCGTTGTAACTCAATGAACTTGAGGAATCAATACCTAGGTCGTTGTCACTCAAGGAACTTGAGGAATCAATACCTAGGTCGTTGTCACTCAAGGAACTTGAGGAATCAATACCTAGGTCGTTGTAACTCAATGAACTTGAGGAATCAATACCTAGGTCGTTGTAACTCGATGAACAAGAAGGATCAATACCTAGGTCGTTGTAACTCAATGAACTTGAGGAATCAATACCTAGGTCGTTGTCACTCAAGGAACTTGAGGAATCAATACCTAGGTCGTTGTCACTCAAGGAACTTGAGGAATCAATACCTAGGTCGTTGTAACTCAATGAACTTGAGGAATCAATACCTAGGTCGTTGTAACTCAAGGAACTAGACTGTGGGCCTCAGTGAGCAATGTCTGGTCGTTAGCTGGAGATCCGGTTCCCGCATGCATGGTCCGTTTGACTAACTTGGAACAGCCTTTGCCAGTGCAGACGGACGCGGTGGATAGGAATACCCACTGATGATCATGCAGTCGACCTCAGCGTTCGGTTGTTTTGTGGGGAAAATGACATGTTCAGCATGCACCGCGATATTCGGAGAGGAGAAGGGCACCTCCAGGCAGTCCTCTGCCCGCTGACATGCCGTGACGAACATCGTCTTATTTAAAGCCCGTTTTACCGTGTGAGCATGAACAAAAAGGAGAAGAAGAAAAAGGGACGGACCGTACTGTAGTCAGAACGAACCCAGAGGGCTCTAAAGGATGAGTTCAAATCATCAATGGATGACAGCAGCGAGAGAGATGCTTCAGATCCAAATCATATCTCCGTCATGCAAGTACACACAGCCATGCACATGCACGCACGCGCATGCGCGCATGTACAATACACATATGCGCGCGCAAGCGCGCGCACACACACACACACACACACACACACACACACACACACACACACACACCACACACACCACACACACACACACACACACACACACATGACAGAGAAAGATGAAATAAGTGCAGATGAGAATAAGGGATGTTGACTTATCTTGGTGTGAGATCGCAGAGAGAGAGAGAGAGGGAGAGGGGTTCGGGGGGCGGGAAGTGGGGGGGGGGGGGGGGGAGCAGTGGTTGGAAAATGACACGACAATGGGCGGGAGAGAGAGGGGGAAATAGGAGTGTGTCTTCAGTCGGCGGAAGGGATGGATGCACAGGATCTTATTTCTCCCGGTCCAGGAGCCCAGAGTGCTGAACGACCGGTGGGGGGGGGGGGGGGGGGGGGGGGGGGTAGTATAAGACAACAGAGTGGAACGAACGGCTAGTGGGTGGCGGGGGACTGGGGGGAGGGGGGGGGGAGTAAAAGAAAGACAAGAGAGTGGATCGAACGCCTCCGTCGTCTTGTCAGTGGGTGGCGGGGGGAAAGGGGGAGGGGGGGGGGGGGGAGTAAAAGAAAGACAAGAGAGTGGAACGAACGCCTCAGTCGTCCGTCGTCTCGTCAGTGGGTGGCGGGGGACTGGGGGGGGGGGGAGGGGGGGGGGAGTAAAAGAAAGACAAGAGAGTGGAACGAACGCCTCAGTCGTCCGTCGTCTTGTCAGTGGGTGGCGGGGGGGGGGCGGGGGGGGGGGGGGGGAGTAAAAGAAAGACAAGAGAGTGGAAGGAACGCCTCAGTCGCCCGTCATGTTGTTAGTGGGTGGCGGGGGACTGGGGGGAGGGGGGGGGGTAAAAGAAAGACAAGAGAGTGGAAGGAACGCCTCAGTCGCCCGTCATGTTGTTAGTGGGTGGCGGGGGACTGGGGGGAGGGGGGGGGGGGGTAAAAGAAAGACAAGAGAGTGGAAGGAAGGCCTCAGTCGTCCGTCATGTTGTCAGTGGGTGGCGGGGGAAGGGGGGAGGGGGGGTGGGTAAAAGAAAGACAAAGAGAGTGGAAGGCCTCAGTCGTCCGTCATGTTGTCAGGGGTGGGCGGGGGACGGGGGGGGGGGAGGGGGAGGGGGGAAGGGGGAGGGGGATAAAAGAAAGACAAGAGAGTGGAAGGAAGGCCTCAGTCATCCGTCATGTTGTCAGTGGGTGGCGGGGGACCAGGGGACGCCTGGTGAGATCGCTGGCGGAGGGGGAGGCGCGGGTTGCCCGTGCATTGTGACGAGACATGCGATTCCCCGCTGAGGACTTGACACCGCCACCACAGCCCGCACCGCACCCACACACACACCGACGTCCACGTCCTCGCCGACAACGCCAGCAGCGACAGCGACAACCCAGCGCGGCACAGCGGCAAGCCGCAGTGAGGGGCGGAGGCGGCCAATGACGGAGCGAGCGGTGGTGAAGTATTGATTGGGGGAGTCTGTCTGCCGCGGTCACCGCCCGTGCCGCGACGCCTCCCCTGTCCCCAGATCGGTCCCTCTGGCGGAGTTTGGGCTGATGCAATAGCTCACCACGTTGGACGCACGACAGAGTGGGGCTTGCACCGGGAACGTCAGGTTTGACAAAGACAGGACGTCATTGGGCACTATTTTAAGCCGCTGAAGATTGCTTGCCTGTCCGTCTT
>CM031615.1:75726091-75731091 GCA_018398815.1 Conus ventricosus
ATATAGTATGGAATGGTTCATGACAGTGGGATTAGTATGGATGGTGGGGGGAAGAAGGGGGTGTGGCGGGGCGAGGGATGGAAGTGTGTGTGGGGGGATGGGGGTGTGGGGGGGGGGGGCGGTTAGGGACAGGGGTCGGATGGGGAGTTGTGGGGTGGACAGGTGTAACGAATTGCAGCAGCGCTGTGTTTATAAAAAATCGAGGTGATTTTTGTTTTTTCATCCGCACCGCCGCTGTGTTTATAGGCTACGTAATAACGAGGGAGTTGATAATTAACAACGCAGCTGCGTACGTGCGGTCTGCACTGTTGGGCGTGAGGGGGAAACGGCGCCATGTTATATGTGTGGTTCTGCGGTAGGTCTCGATCTCAAGTTCAGATGTGTCTGAAATAAATCGTCTACCACTGCGGTTGTGCACGACCTGTCGGAAGATTAGTCGGGGAAAAGACGAGGGGGGGGGGGGGGGGGGGGGGGGGGGGGGGGGGGGGGGGGGGGAGTTAGTACAAAGGTTTTAAAGAAGAAGGGGGGGGGGGGGGGATTATTGTAGATGGTGTATGGGACTGAGAGGGCATTAGAGATGTAGGAATTGTTAGATAGATGTGGAAATGATCAGATACGACCGATGAATAATTATGGCAGAGATTGTGTGTGGTGACAAAAAAATCTCTCTCTCTCCCCTCTTCTATATATATCCCTTATCCATCACACAACCACACACGCACGCACGCGCGAGCGCGCACACACTCACACGCGGCACACACACATCACACGCGCGCACACACACAGCACAACGCACACACACACACACACACATCACACACAACACACACACACCACACACCACACACACCACACACACACACCACTCATGCACGACGCACGCCACGCTCGCACGCAGACACAGATTTTTTTTTGCCGGGGGGGGGGGGGGGGGCGACTTCAATTTAAGCATGAACGCTTGCTGATTTTGTTTCCAGCCCTCCCTCCCCATTCCCCACCTCCACCTCTCTCCTCCACCTGTCGCACGGAACGGTGGTGGTAGCTTCGTATAATGTAGCCTGCTACTGTAATGTCGTACCTGTTAGAGAGAGAGAGAGGGAGGGAGAGAGATAGGGGGAGAGAGAGATAAAGAGGGAGGGGAAGGGAGAGAGAGAGAGAGAGAGAGAGAGAGAGAGAGAGAGAGAGAGAGAGAGAAGGGAGAGAGAAAGAGAGAGGGAGGGAGGGAGAGACGGAGGGAGCGAGATTGAAAGAGAGAGAGAGGGATGCGATGCTAGGCCCATACCTACACTGAACAGGAGGGGTTGGGGTGGTAGGGGAGGGCCACGTCTTCGGAGGGAAGGGTTTTTTTTTTTGAGGGGGTATAAGAGGGTAGAAGGAATACAGGGGTGTAGGAATGGGTGAGGTGGAGGTGGGTGTGTGGATGGGGAGAGAGGGGTAGAAGGGGGGGGGGGGGGAGCCCAGAAAGATTTGACCTTCTTTGCTGCAGTGAAGACGAAGCCTGTGCTATTGATTGGGCAGGCGGGCCCGCCTCATCCATGATTTATCTGGCGCGGTCGGCCCTTGCCTTTGCGTGAGGTCCCTCTCCCTCTCCTTTCATCCGGCCGCTCCCCCCTCCTCCTCTCCTCCTGCTCACTCCTCTTCACCCCCTACCCCACTCCCAGCCCCTCCCTACCCCCCTCTCTCTCTCTCTCTGTCTCTCTCTCTCTTTCTCCATTTTGCAGAAAGGGTTTTGCTAATATCTCACGTTCTCTCCCTTTCCAATGCGGTTACATTTTTTGTTTGTTCTCTCTCTCTCTCTCTCTCTCTCTCTCTCTCTCTCTCTCTTCTCTCTCTCTCTCTCTCTCTCTCTCTCTCCCCCCCCCCCCCCTCTTTCACTCTCTGTGCGCGCATGTTTGTGTGTGTTTCTCTCTCTCTCTTGTCTCTCTCTCTCTCTGTCTCTCTCTCTCTCTGTCTCTCTCTCTCACTCTCTGTGCGCGCATGTTTGTGTGTGTTTTAACTCTCTCTCTCTGTCTGTCTGTCTGTCTCTCTCTCTCTCTCTCTCTCTCTCTCTCTCTCTCTCTCTCTCTCTCTCTCTCTCTCTCTCTTTCTTTCTTTCTGTGTATGTGTGTTTGTGTATGTGTTTGTATGTGTGTGTGTGTGTGTGTGTGTGTGTGTGTGTGTGTGTGTGTGGTGTGTGAAGTCAAGAGAGGAAGATCCTAATGTATCCATGTTTACTTTTCTGTCTGCCTCCGTCACATTTTTTACCTGTTGTCCTATTGTTACCTGTTGTACTATTGTTACCTTTTGTACTATTGTTACCTTTTTTTATGTTTCAATGTTGTTAGTTTCTCATATCTCTCCCTTTCCTCCATTTTCTTTTGATTTTTTTCTCCATGTTTTTTTCTGCCCCTTGTCCCTGTTCCATTCTCATTTCCTTATTTCTCACTTCACTGTTCAGCTTCCCATGTCGTGTTCTGTCCACCTCTCCCCTCCCCCCCCCCCTTTCCCCCCCCCCCCCCCCCCCCCCCCCCCCCCCCCCCCCCCCCCCCCCCCCCCCCCCCCCCCCCCCCCCCCCCCATCACTTCTTCCGGCTTGAAAAAAAAATACCCACTTCCTTCTCTGTTGCACGTGAACTTGTCGCTTATTGGAATGTTGTAGTTGTGGAAAATCTCTGTGTGTGTGTGTGTGTGTGTGTGTGTGTGTGTGTGTGTGTGTGTGTGTATGTGTGCATAATGGTGTGGTTTCGTGGTGTGTGTGTGTGTGTGTGTGTGTGTGTGTGGTGGTGTGTGTGTGGTGTGCGCGCATAATGGTGTGGTTTCGTGGTGTGTGTGTGTGTGTGTGTGTGTTGTGTGTGTGTGTGTTAGCGCGAGCGCGTGCGTGCATTTATGCGCATGTGTAGTTCAGTTCTGTCAACGCTGAGCGATGAGTTACTTAATCCATGTAGCCAACAGTTGCATAGGAAGCGATGATTGAGAGAGAGAGAGAGAGAGAGGAGAGAGGAGAGAGAGAGAGAGAGAGAGAGATAGCTAGTACACACAAGAAAACAAGATCGCATAGATAACGTGGTTGCTGTGATCATTGCTACGTCAGCAGAACTATCGCTGCCGCTGGGGAAAGCGAAAGGGGAGGGGAGGCGGGAATTTTCACCTCACTGACTGAAATAGTCGTGACACTAAACCCCCCCCCCCCTCTTTCTTTCCTTCACTACAGCCCTCCCTCCACACTCCATGCTTCCCCGACCCTCCCCATCTACCCCCCCCCCCTCTTTCTTTCCCTTCACCTACAGCCTCCCTCCACATCCCATGCTTCCCCGACCCTCCCCATCTACCCCCCCCCCCTCTTTCTTTCCCTTCACCTACAGCCCTCCCTCCACACTCCCATGCTTCCCGACCCTCCCCATCTACCCCCCCCCCCCTCTTTCTTTCCCTTCACCTACAGCCCTCCCTCCACACTCCATGCTTCCCCGACCCTCCCCATCTACCCCCCCCTCCTTCCACCCATCCTACCAGCCTTTGGAGCGGTGCCAACATGCAAGTCGGGGCTTTCAGATTGGAGCAGTGCCAGTAACGGTCACATCATCGTTTTATCTATGGATTTCTCATTTCGCTAACCCCCTCCCTCCTCCACCCCCCCCCCCCCCCCCACACACACACACGTTCCTCTCCTCGTCATTCTTTTTTTTTTGCCACCCCTTGTCCTCCGCCTTTCCTCTCCCCTACCCCTGAGGTGGCCACTCAATCGGCGGCACAACCTGCATAGAGCCTGCATAGAACACACATTGTGTCGCCGTGGCTCGTTCTCTGTCATGCGCTGCGTTTGTCATCAGCTTTCCTCCTCTGTGGAGGGCGTCTGGCTGTGGCAGACACGTTTGGTGTCAATCATTTCCTCATCCACCCTGGGGGCTGAAGCACCTGCTGCCTATGACGTAGGTTGCTAGGAAATACAAACAAACAAACGAACAAACATGCTGTTTCTGTCCCAGAAAAAAAAAAAAGCATGAACAGCAAACCAACTAAAACAGAGCTGATATTCTTGTCCCCAAACCTAAATGACAGCTGTCCCATAGCATTTGCCAGCACAGTTTGGATCGCAAGCTGTCTACGAGTCATCCGCAGTACTGCGTTAAGAATTGACAGGTGGATTTCTTGATGGACGTCGTTCGTTTTTTTAGGTTCGAACCCTTCCATGGTCAGTGTAGCAAAGAGCTGCAACTTGGCGTGATGCATTTCTCCATCAACTCCAGCGTTGCTGCTACTGTGAAACTGATTGCTCTGTGTCTTTTGGGTGCAGAGAAAATCATCACATCGAAGATTTTAAACCACTATTGGTAGTGGCCAGCATCTGAAGCGAGTGACGCAGAATCGCCAGGCGGTTAAGACTGGGTGAGATCCCAAAACATATGTCGGAGAGGAGTGTCCAAGTTATTCTGCCGTCCACATGAAGTGTAATGCTAGCGAACAGCTGAGCTGGGTTTTGTTTCTTGTGTCAGAATTGTAACACACACACACATGCACGCACGCACCAAGAAGGAGAAGGAGATGATGAAAGAACATCCTCTGTGCAAGGTGTGACTGGTTGCGGCAGGTCTGCAATACAACATCATCTGTGCAAGGTGTGACTGGTTGCGGCAGGTCTGTAATACGGTTGCCACGATGAATTCCCCAGTCTTCTCCAGGCGTTGGGTTGTTTCCCCAGAGCTGCACGTGCATCTCTATGCTCCTTGACAGCCTGGACGCCGCACAACCCGGTGTGTGGGACACAGTCCTGTGACATGTGTTCAGTCACCCGGGGTGCAGTACCGCATAGCATTGGTCATTTAGGCCACCCTGTCATGTAGCATGTGTTCAGTAGGCCACCCTGTCATGTAGCATGTGTTCAGTAGGCCACCCTGTCATGTAGCATGCGTTCAGTGGGCCACCCTGTCATGTAGCATGTGTTCAGTAGGCCACCCTGTCATGTAGCATGTGTTCAGTAGGCCACCCTGTCATGTAGCATGTGTTTCAGTAGGCCACCCTGTCATG
>CM031615.1:75738591-75743591 GCA_018398815.1 Conus ventricosus
AAGTGATTTTTTTTTTCTTTAATCAGTTCTCTAAAACTCCGAGTCTTTTCTGTCCCAGTGTCTCTGTCTGACTGACAGTCTGTTAGTGTCTGTCCGTCTATCTGCCTGTCTGCCTCTCTTTCTGCGTCTCATGTGTGTGTGTGTGTGTGTGTGTGTGTGTGTGTGTGTGTGTGTGTGTGTGTGTGTGACCCTAAAAATGAGAGAGAGAGAGAGAGAGAGAGAGAGAGAGAGAGAGAGTGAGAGAGAGAGAGAGAGAGAGAGAGAGAGAGACCTTCCAGAGGGAGAGAGCAGGATTTCGTTGTTTTCCGCAACATTTGGCCTGAATATGCATTCATAAATTTCCGTTGTTCCACACCAAGGTTGATTTGAAAAGACAAAAAGGCCAACTTCATTTGTTTCAGTATGCTATTTTGCATATCTGTCAGACAAAGACCTTCAGGTAACGCTAATGGAAGACGATCTTCTGTAGCACGCGCCATTGAGACGATCATCTACCACCGCCCGCCACTCCTAATTCCACAAGAATGCGTGGCCTACTTCCACACCCTGACACAGTATGCATCGTCAGCCATCGGCCACCGTATCTCTCTCTCTCTTCAACCTTCCGTTTTCGCCTGCACCAGATCGATACGATCGGCAGGGAACTAGCCAATCGATAGGAAGGTACTAAAATTATCCGCGCCTGCGCTTTCCTGTCCCGTCCTTTCTGAGGGAGTTGGTTCTTTTAAACCAATCAATGCCAAGCTTAGCAAGGCATCCGGCCGGCCAAGCCAATCAATAGGAAGGTACAAAAATGACCTATGTGTGCCTCCCTCTTCCCCCCCCCCCCCCACCTCTCTCTCTCCTCTCTCTCTCTCTCTCTCTCTCTCAGGCTGTCTCTGCTATTGACCAATCAGTTCTGCCTGCCAGTCACCACGGAAGCGACGGAAATAGCAAGGCGTGTTATGCTTTTCCTATGTTACTTTTGGAATGACTTCGTTAGTCCGGCCATTTTCTGCAGCTAATCTAGTCAGCCGGTGCAGAGTGACTGAAATAAGTAGGACACCATGGTAACCAGCTGCACGTTTCTTTCAACGGCTTCTTCTAGTTGGACGCCTCAGTGTTCGTCGCGTTTCACCAGAGCGGTCGGGACAAGTAGCAACTGTCTGCATGTTGGTTTAAGTACAATTAAAGCTTTTTTTTTTTTTTTTTTTTTTTTTTTTTTTTTTTTTAGTACATTACCTTGCGTTGCGTCCGTTTCTGTTCTCGCCTTCGGCTGACCTAGGAGGGTAGGTCTTGCTCAGTCACGTGGTACATGGTCACGTGACCGATCGCCCTCTTCTTCTTCTTCTTCTTCCAGTAATGTTCAGCGGTCATCAGTTTGACCATTATTAACATCATTGTGTATGCATTGTGTATTTCCGTGTAGCCGGTACTCACCCGTCTTAGGACATGAGCATCGGGATCTTTAGAGTCCGTGTATGGTCTTTAGTGCATGTGACACAGACTAGACCTCGGTTTATAGTCCCATCCGAACGACTATAGGGGGGATGGAGTCAGAACCAATGTTAACTCCGAGGGAAAAATCCCCCTATACCGAAATTCGGACCCGCAACCCCAGGATCACGAGTCCGGCGCTCTACCAACTGAGCTATCGGGCCCCCCTCCTTTTGTTTGTAATCACAATTTTCTCTTTTGTTTGATTTTATTGATTTTTTTTTTCTAATAGTAATTCACTTTTGTTTAATGGTTATTTTTCCGTCCCCCCCCCCCCCCCCTCTCTGTCTCTCTCCTTCCCTCTCAGTCTTTCCCCCTCCCCCCCCCCCCCCCCGTCCCACCTTCCTATGTATGTATGCATTTGACTGTGTGTGCGTGCATGTGGTGTGTGTGTGTGTGTGTGTGTGTGTGTGTGTGTGTGTGTGCGCGTGCATGTGGTTTTGTGTGTGTGTGTGTGTGTGTGTGTGTGTGTGTGTGTGTGTGTGAGCGCCCATGTGTATATGTGTATAAATGTTTGGGCATATGTATGTCTGTGTATTTGGACATCTATGCTATATGTACAGTGTGGTTGTGGACACTTGCACATGACTACGCGCTTGTGCGCCCTCTCATGCACACACATACATGCGCACGCACACACACACACACACACACACACACACACACCGGGGGGGGGGGGGGGGAGGGGGGGAGACTGCGCTAATAATTTCAAGTAAGTGTTGAAGCGTAAAGAAAGTTTAAGTCCACCCGCGAGTCCGCGTGTTCACATATGTATGTATGTGTGCGTGTGTGCGCGCGCATTTGTGTATATGCGTGCGTGTGTATGCGTACGCGCGGCAGGCATGTGTGTTGTCGTTGTTATTGATGCTGAGGACCAGGGCAGAGAGGGCAGTTGGGTAAGTGCGGGAGGCGGATAGGGTGGAGGGGCAGGTGCACGCACATGCCAGTTATAGCAATTGCACTCTCAAACCTTTGTCAGCTTCGGAACATTTTCCAGACTGTGTCTATAAAGTGCCTTGGCCTTCATCCGCTATCGGGTACGAGAGAGAGAAAACAAAAACAAAAACAGCGAAGACTGTAAGATTACATAGGAAGAGTTTGAAACTACAAGGTTTGAAGACTCGGTCTTGGAGAAAGAAAAAAAGAAATGGAGGGATGTGTGTCTAGAATAGACAGGAGGAAGAGACGAGGCGAGATAAACACAGGCAGAGGAAGAAAGACGGGCAGGTAGAGAGATACTTTCAGTGCTTAGTTTGGATTTATTTCCATCCTGACATTTTCACAGGTATGTAACTCCGGTTTTCACTTCCTCGCAGCCCTGACGCCGCCTTCATGATCGGCTGTAAACTTTATGACTGCAGAGAGAAACGCAGACAGCCAGAGACGTACACAGTCAATGGGGGACACTAAGGGGGAGAGAGGCGGAGATGGACAGGGGCAGATAACAGTGAGAGAACGGCAGGAAGAGGTCTGCGAGTGCAGAGAGGCACGAGGTGTCCTCCGTGACCCCATGCGGGCAGCGCCCTCTCCCGGAGGTCAAGGTGCACCGGGTAATCAGACGGCCAGGGGCGATAATCACCTCACAAAAGAAAGGCAGCGGGGAACAGGGGCGGCACGACGTGTGTCAGCCCTTTCTCTTCTCTGCACGTTGGCCCACTATCACAGCGGCCAGCCAGCCGTGCACTGAGCGAACGTGGCTCTGTCCTGATTAGTAGGCCTAGTATAGTAGTATAGAGGCGGGGTCAGGGAGGTAAATGACTACACCCCGCCAGACCTTGCCGGTTTGGGCTGGGGTTTTTCGGCGGGCCTTCGCCGCCAATCGGATATGGTTAATTTGGCCGTAATGTATTACCGAGCAGCAGTGGTTGCAAAAGGTGCGTCTTTGGATCATTACGGGAGGGAAAGCTGCTCTGTGCTAGTTCAATTTTCAAAACTCTCGGGCTTGTTTAATTAGGATTCTCTTTCCTGTTAGTGAAAGTCTGTGAGCTCAGAATGTTTGTCAGATATTCCCTCCATGACGTCCGGCAAACGTCAGAGTCCATGCTGCTCAGGAATTCACTGGACCACATGGTGACAATGGTGGTGACGTTTAGGACAGTGACAACGAACTAGAAAACACTCATCTTCTCATATTCGGCGCAAAATGGCTGTTGGATGAAAACCAACCCCTAACTAACCCCCTCTCTTTCTAAATTTTGCTTCTGTTACCCAGGTTCCTAACGCACAGACCCAGACCACAAATAACCAAAACTCTGACTGTACGATTATACTACAATTTTTATTAACAATTTAAATAGACAAAAATCCAAACAACAAAATTAACCTAAAACATGGACTGTTTCAATTTTAAGGTGATTAGTGACAAAGAACTTTAGGGTGGTGACAGAGAGAAGAAGAAAAGTAGTGGGCAACTCAAAAGGGGCACTGCAAAAGAATACAAAACATAAAATTCTGCACAGGACTGTGTGCGAAAAACACAAATAACAACAATGGCCAAACCAAAAGCCATCAAAGACCTTCAGCAAACATCTCAACTAGGAAACACACAATGAGGGACAATGCATCACTAATAAAGTAGTAGTGATCTTATCAAGTTCAAATCCACTTGACCCTGGTTATGGTAATGCCAAACACACTTTGATCCGATCCAATGTAAAACTGAATACAGTGAGTTGCATACCAACATACTGACAGCTCTTCACTATCAATTGGCCACCTGACCATGGCGGCAAATCTGCTTACATCCTTTATCAGTCATACAACTGAACCACTAGGCAGCAAGCCAGATCAATCATTCCTCTCCCAGGTTTCCAACAGATGTCCCCATAAAACCAATTTCATACTACCACAGCCATTTTGATTAAAATCAGTCTCTAAGTTGACACTAATAAAATAATTTAAAGGATAAGTGATCCTTGAAAGCAAGTATTTTTTTCTTTTCAACTGAGAAAGCAAAAATAAACATCCTCTGAAATTCAAGGAAAACTTCTCCAAACTTAACACATGTGCCATGATTAAAACACAAAGAACCATGTACCAAACTTAACACATGTGCCATGATTAAAACACAAAGAACCATGTACCAAACTTAACACATGTGCCATGATAAATACACAAAGAACCATGTACCAACTTAACACATGTGCCATGATAAAAACACAAAGAACCATGAGATGTAGACATTTCCTCCACTAAAACCATGTGATGTGACGAACACTATTTTACTGCAAGAACAAAGGAAAATGAGATTTATTTAGGACCATGTGGTCTAAACACAATCTCTCAAAAATGTTTCTGAAACAATGTGGTGTGAACCACATTCTAAAGCAACAGTGAATAATAAATAACCTGAACTCACCTTCAAATAATATAGCTAGGTTTGAACTTAATTCAACATGCGGGCCTAAAATTCTAACAACTGAAAGTATAACAGCTAAAGCCAAGTGCAATTCTTATTTAGGAAAATCCACCAAAAATCAATGCCATCCAGCTGACAGCATAGAAAATATACAGCAATTCTAAAG
>CM031615.1:75753591-75763591 GCA_018398815.1 Conus ventricosus
AACACTACCACCAACACACAATACACCAATGCAAACATTTTGCAACACACCATCACACTTAACTCACACCACACACACACCACACACCACACCACACACACACCACACACACACACACACACACACACACACACTCAACACTGCTCGCTATCCGCCTGTGTGTTGTCCAACGCAAACCCTTCCATGGTAACCACACAACTTAACGCCCGCCAGAACCCAGGAAGGTGAGGTGGAGTGGGGCAGGATCAAGGGCTGGGGGCGGTCCAGAGCGAGGTGGGGGGACTGATAACTGACAAATCGCAGTGTGAACAGCACTCTCAAGGCGTGGACACAGCGACAACGCTACACCGTGCCGTGAACCGGGCAGCGGAGGAGGGGGCCAGGTGGGTGTGGGAATTCCGGCTGCTCCAGGCTTCAGGGTCGGAACACCGACTCCGAGCCTTCTTTCCACACGACCCTCGCACCCACTTATAGTCTAGGGGTCAGCAACTTGGAGCGGTCAGTGCGCTAGCGTTGGGCGTATGACGGACTGGGGCATACACAGAGATACTGTATCGTATGGTGAGAAGTTTTGAGCTGAAGGAAAGCGCGGACGGAGTAGTGCGGGACGTCCATCTGGTCTGGGGGAACCCCAGGATTGATCGGAAATCATGAAAGTCCACGTTGGGTGAAACCCCCCAAGACTTCAGTGAAATCAGAAGAGTCCGTGACTAGAAACCCCCAGGATTAATCAATGAAATATGAAAGGTCACGCTTCGTTGGGATATAAGCTACGTGCAACACAAGTTGTGGGCAAAACTCGGGTTGTCATGGGAAGAACCGGGTTTCGTACGCGACCGCTACTAGGCGCGGCCCCCCAGGATCACACGTAACATCAAACACTTGACACACACAACCACACACAGCACACACTAAACTTTGCACACACACACACTTACACAACCCACCACACACAACACAGCACACCACACAAACACACACCGACACTAAAGCACTGCTCGCTATCCGTCTGTGCTACTGCCAAAACACTCTTTCCATGGTAACCAGGGGTAACCTTACCGCCAGAACTCCGAGGAAGGGAGAGTGGTAGTGGGGGCCAGAGTAGGTGGGCCACGGGGTGGGGAGAGTGGGGACTGATAACTATAATCGCAGTGTGAAACAGGCACCTCAAGGTGCTGGACACAGGACGACAACGCTACACACTGCCTGAACGGTCAGGGAGGAGGGGGGCCAGGTGGTGTGTGGGAAATTCCGGCTTCCAGCAGGCTTCAGGGTTGAAACACCTGACTCCGAGCCTTCTTTACCAAACGACGTCCGTCGCACCCTCATCTTATAGTCGTACAGGGGCAACATTGGCGTCGGTCAGTGCGCTTAGCGTTGGCGTATGACGTGATCCGTGGCATACACAGAGCTTAGTGGTGGAGAGGGTTGGGAGGAGGGAGGGGCGTGGGTGTGTGGGGGCGTCCTCATCTGTGACTGGGAAACCCCCAAGGATTATCAGTAAATCATGAAAGGTCCGTGACAAAACCCCAAGGATATACAGTGAATCATGAAAGGGTCGTTGTGTTGGACCCCCCTAGATTAATCAATCGGAATCAAGAGTACTGTGGTTGGGAAAGAGTTGCAGAACAAGGCGTGTGTGGGCAGGACGTCTCTCTGTGACTGGGAACCCCCAGGATTGATCAGTGAAATCATGAAAGGCGTTGTGGACAGAAACCCCTCAAGGACGATCAGGAAATCATGAAAGGTCACGTTGTGCTAGAAACCCCCAAGGATTATCAGAAATCATGAAAGGTCACGTTGTCCGTAATAATTTGATACTAATAGAAGATAGTAAAAAGAAGAACAGTGGTGACAAACGATGTGCGGGAACAAAACCAAAAAGAACTGGAAAAGGTACATGGAGAGCGCTGAGCTCCACGGGGATCAAACGGATCCTGGATCCGCCATGGAACCAAATCCTGTGGATCCGCACTGAAATGACCGACTTCTTCCTTTGGGGCACAGTCCTGTGTCTACCTGGTTTCTTTTTGTATCGGACTTGTAGATATTGTATAATCTTATCGAGGTTGAAGAAAACCGAGCGACTGGTGGAAAAAAAAAAAAGGAAGAAAAGAGGAAAAAAAGAACTTTAGCGAAGGTCAGAAAGTTGGTGGTATTAATGAAACATGTCCCTGATTGGGGGACGCCCCTACCCATCATCCACCACCACCCCTTGCATGCACTAAACGCAATTGCTGATGCAAACAAAGACCATATTGTTGCTGCTGCTGCTCCTCCGAGGAAGCCCGGTTTCCTTTCCTCCAGTGATCGTACTGCTGTGCGCGCCAGGGTGAAGGAGAATGAAGAGTCGGGCAAACCATGCGTCCCCACATGCGTCCAATTGACGTCTCGCTAGCGTCATTTTCCACCAGTGGGGACTGTCAACCTTCGGGTGATGTCAGTGGAGGAAGGACTAGCGCACAGTCCCAAACACCACTCACAGCTTGCTTACAATCTGCATTCATAATCATGCATTCGTCCCACATCAAACCACTAGTAAAGTCTAATAACTTTACTACACATGATCATAGCACGAAACATCAAAGCATATGGAATCAAATAGAAATAAAACATTCCTCTCATTCCTGAACTTCCAACAAAATCTTTATCTAAAACATCAATAACTAATAATCCCGGGTATAATAATTTCTACTTTAACCTGGCCAGGTGGATCTTAACTCTACACGAATCACTGTCTTTTTCTTTTCCTTTTTTTTTTTTTTTTTCTCACTGTCCACTTTCACAACACGACTACAACTGCTGGCACTGGTGTTGGTCCTGCTTGCAACACCGTCCAAGCTGGACTGTGCCTGGCAACCGGTCAGGCTGGACTTGCTGGCCGTTGGTCAGGTTGGACTTGGCCGAAGAAAGTGGCACTGCCAAGTATGAGTCGAACCCCCGGTTCAGATAGAAACAGTGACTATCAACATCGATCTTTTCTCCTTTCTTTCTTTCTTGCATTAACGCATTAAACAAACGCCCTCTCTCACTCTCTAGTCCTGCTCTATTAAAATGGACATGGTTGCTTTCTTTCCCTTTTCTTTTCTTTCTTTTTCGCTTCATTAGTTTAGCAACCCCTCTTCCACATCTCTCCTTTAGTCCTCCCTTTGCAGACTAACTGGTGCTAATGCTCAAACTTCACTTCCTCTCATCTCTCTGCCTTTCTCCTGCAGAGACTACACCCCCCCTGAACCTCTCTCTCTCACTCTGTCTCCCTGTACGTATCTCAAACCCCCTCGTTCTGATCTTGCCGTTCTCTCCCTCTCACATCCTTCTTATTCCGTTCCGATCTGTCCCAAAAAGGGCGAGTACCAATGGTTCAGTATTTTTCCCCCCTGATACCCGCAGTTATCTCCCTCTAATTCCATTGGATATTCAAATCATGACAGTCACGCCTACACGCCTTACTCTCCCCCCTGTGGTGGTCCAATTGGTTCCATTTAATTGATTAGCAAGAATTTCAACCCCCCACCAACGCACTAAGAACCTTCCCCCCTTTTCCCTAATTAACTGGGTGCCGTGTGGCTTAACCGTGTGGGCACCTGGTACAGTGTAAAATTGGCTAGATGAGTGCCGGCCCAGGCACCTGAGATCATCCGGTCAGACATCGAGGCGGTCGTCAAAACAGCTAGGTCTGTCTGGGTGGACCGTACCTACCGTTCTTCCGTGAAAGCCCACTCCCGCTAAGCTTAATTTGGCTGGACCCGACCCATGGGCCCCGTCCTATCTGGCCGCCAAGAAGTTTGAGTTGAAGTCTTATGTCCGAACAAATATGGCTGGCGACTCCACTAGTTGGGTTGTTTTCATTTTTGTCCTGACAATTTCCCCCTTGTCAAAAGACCATGCTCCGCCATTGTCTCAAAAACAACGTACACAAAAAAAACAACAACCGAATGCTGACACACAGCTACACTGCAAGTTTTTAAAAAAATACTTTAACTACAACCAACGTTTATAAATTATAAAATATAATCATTAGTGAATCAACACCAATGAGTTATCCCCCCATTGACCCTGCGCTCATGCGTTATTTCGACTCATTTTATACAACCTACTCTGGCGCACTTAAGCCATTCCCCTACCTGCGGATTTGCCACTGCTCTCTCCTTTTCCCACAATTCTTATGAAAAGCAACATATAATATTATCACGATCCATGACACATCACTGAGGAATCTCCATTCCTCACTTATTGCAAATAATGCATCACTACACAAGTCGACTGTATGCTGGTCAAGCATAACTACATTCACATGAAACAAGTCTCACAAAGAAAACATGAAACAAGTCTCACACAAAAATATGAACCATAGCCAACGGGAAAGAACCCATATCCAATCAACATAACTGTAATCAACACAGATTATCAACAAGCACCCTGGATATGTACCGACCTGTCCTCTGAGTTGCAGCTTGCTAGACTACACGCTTTAAATAGTCAGCTCCGACATTCTGTCGACCTGGAATGTAACTGTCACTCGATACCTGAATGGCTGGCAGTGCCATTGCCCAACGCAGAACCCTGCTGTTTTCAGCTGTGCCTCTCCTGCAGGAATTTTGAGTGGTTGATGATCTGTCTCTCTCACGAACTCTTTTCCATACAAGTATTTGTGGAACTTCTGCACGGCCCACACGACAGCTAATCACTCCTCCTCCGTTGCCGTACCTTTTCCTTCTTCACACATGTCAACTTCCCTGCTAGCATACCTCACAGGAAACCGACCCTCTTCGAGCTCCTGCAACAATACTGCACAACCTATCCCACCACCCCTGATGCATCTGTCCGCAAAGCCAAAAATGGTTTTGGACATATCTGGTAAGCTTCAAGATGTGACGGGAACCTAGACTTTCCAACACTGTCCTGCAGTGCTTGCCTGCAGCGTCTGCCCACGTCGACCACTGCCGGTTTCCCTGCCTTGACCAAATCACTGGAGAGGACTCGTGATTTGCTGCGAAATAATTTGGACAAACTCCCCTATAGAACCCAATAAAACCTAGCAGACCTCCTGACTTCTGTTTGGTCTATGGTCTCTCTGAATTCACATCTTCTCCACCTTTCCCCATTCTGGCTGCTTTGTTGACGCCCGACAACACAACCTAGGAACTACCTACTACTGTTACCTAGACCCGTTCATACAGTGACACACCCTGTATGACTCTTCTGGAAACATAGGCAACAAAATCTATCTCCCCTTCTTCTGCTGGGTCTCTTCTACCTCATCAATTGATTGCTGCAGCGCCTATGTGCTGAGCTCACGCTGAATATATTTTTTGCGGAGGACATTTGCATGGAAAAGTTTTGGTTCCCATCACATCAAATCGGTAATCCCGACCGACCCTGCTCAGTGATTGGTGAATGGTCCTTTCCAATGCATCAGCAGCTTGTTGTGACCCGTGGGAAGCAGTACCAAGGACTTGATCTCCCTCCTTGTGATTGCTTCCTTACCTTCCAACAATTGCTTCTTCTGAACGACCCTACCTCTGCAAAAACCATCCCTGCCAAACTTACATGTCTCATACCTGTGCCCACCTTTGAACAGGGCGCGATTGGGCCAATCAGATCAACAGTTCCACCCTCCTGAATGGTGTGTCAATTAAAGGGGATGTTTAAGGAGGTGCCTTCCTCTTCACCCCTACTTGTGGCTGATCTTTGACACACATCACATTACATGCAGAAACGCTGATGTCTGCCATTGCACCTGGCCAATGAAAGTCCATCAAAGATTCGGTCAGCTGTTTTGCTGTGCCGAGATCCCCCCATGACGACTCGTGACCCACTGACAAGACCAGTGTCAACGAATAATCGCTGTACCCTCACAGATTGGTCACCTTACCTGTCCCTTCCCCTTGTGAACACTCGGTAACAACAGCCCCGCCTATTCACAAGAAATTCTGTCTCACCTCCTCTAACCTTCCGCTGTTTTCTCTCCACCTCTTGCCAACACCCAAGACTTCACGACGAAGGGTCTTGTTCCTGCGCTGCGGCCCAAACTCATCAGGCGACACAATCTATGCCCCCCCCCTGACTGCCTTAGCTGGAACAGACTAACGGTTCATCAACCTTTTTCCTCCATCTTGCCTCCTTGTTTGAACAGCTGGCCCCTGAAGCAGTCAACAACTCAGGATCCCTGGATCCCTTGCCCATGGAATATTTCCAATGATCAAATCAATGAAGGGGTTTCTCCATCACCAACGTCAACAACTCGCCTGATGAAGTAAGGTACGTACTTCTATCTTAGGCAACTGGAAACTCCCTCACAGTGCCATCGATAAGAGTACAAGGTCCGGATTTGCCTGTCAAAATCCCCTTTCTCGACCCGTTTTTCAAACTAACACCACATGAACACCAGTGTCTCGTAACACTTCTCAACGCCACTGCGGCTCAAAATCCACCCTACTTCCACGGTAACGAACCACTCCGCCTAGTGCCCTCCATCCCTTGAACACTGACTGCTGTCCCATGCTCGCCATAGGCAGCACACCACCCTCTTCAGACGGATCCCTGTTGGTTCCACTGCAGGTCGTTTCCTTGACGACCTTATCCACCTCTTGCAAGTGCTGCTGCCTTCCTGGAACCTCATGCGACAATCCCTCGCCCACATGTCCCATCTTGTGACAAATGACACCTAATGAACCTTTGCCCTTGCCTTCTGCCCCACCACTGGTTTGCAGACTTGCAGAAAAACTCTCCTGGTCTCCTTGCACTCTCACACCTGTGCCTGGCACCTGTTTTCCTTCCTGCACCTTCGTGCCCAAACGTGCCTCCCTGTACACCTCTGCTGAACTTCAACAACTCTCCTGCCTGTCTCTGGCTGTCTCTCTTATAAATGTATGGTTAACTCAGTAACTTCAGGCCCCGCAACCTTACAAAAATCTGTCTTTGCATAATACTTTTCAATTCAGCGAACTCCTTTTTCGGTACCCACCAACTCTAACCACTTCAAAAATAGTGACTAAACGTGCATCCAAACTGAGAGTACGTCTCACCTGCTTGTAATTTAGCTGAACGAAATTTCTATTTCCTTCCTGAATCCCTCCTTTCTGTGAGGTCAATCCTTTCATCAACGATTCACTTCACATCACCGCGCCGAAAATCAGACTGTAGTTTTCTGCTGGTAACGCAGAGAAAATTATGTAATGCCCTTACCCGTCCAGTAACGCCGACAAAATGACTGCCCAACTCTTCTGGAGGCCAACCCTGACGTGTGCAAACGTTTCGAAACGACTGATGTATGCATCGATCGAATCGGTTATCCTCCGAGAATTTAATGGCAACTGGGTCGGGGGCAAAGCAGCTCACAGAGTCACGGAGATGAACTACCTCATCGGTGGTCACCCTTAGTATTCCGACTTTCACTAACTCTAATGAACCTTTAATCTTTCCGTTTCCTGCATCATTCTTTCTGGATTCCTGCTCTTTCCCTTATTCTTTCTGTATCCTCTGCGTTTCCCTAGCCTGATTAATCATTAGCCTGAAAATCCTTAATTTTTCTATTTCTTGCCTTCTATCTAACTGCGACACGGCGTCGTTCCGCGCGTTCATCTCTTTCCATCCTTTTGTTGGTTCTCAACGAATCACGCAACTCATCTACCCCGAGTAACCTTGATCACCGAGCGACGCTCACAAGTTGTTTCAATAGGGTGTTCTTTCTTCCCGCCATTATATCCTCTTTCTTTTTTTTTTTTTGAACAAGATTTTATAACTAAACGACAGCCAAACTGGTGGATACCGACACGAGGACGTAATAGCACAATCCTATGAAATGATAATATTAGCTTGGGACAGAACGTATTAGTTTTTATAAGACGCACCAGCGCCTGACCCAACTATGAGAGCGAATTATAGGCAATCTGTGCGAATTAAGTACTTGGGCTGAGAAATGGCCAAGCCTAGTATTAACTATCTTGGAAGCAATGCCAAGCCTAGTATTTAACTAGTCCCCTTTGGGAACATACAGTAAAGACAAACTCCCTTGTCCTTAGATTAACAATACTGAATCCCACCCAGCTTCCTCTCTGAGAATGAAATCAATTATAATAAATGGGCCAGAATATCCTGGCAACTCGCCAATAACTTTGTCAACCTCGGTGATGTCCATTGGAGGAAGGACTAGCGCACAGCCCCAAACACACTCACACTTGCATACAATCTCATTCATATATCAAGCATTCGCCATCAAACCATAGTAAAGTCCCATAACTTTACTACACTGATCATAGAACGAAACCCATCAATGCAAATGGAATCAAAATGAAATAAAACATTCTCTTCTTTTCCGAACTTCACAAAATCATTTATCTAAAACATCCATTAACTAACCGGTATAAATAGATTTCTACTTTACCTGGCCAGGTGATCTTAAACTATTCACGAATCACTGTCTTTTTCTTTCCTTTGTTTTTTTTTCTCAGCTGTCACTTTCACAACACGACCCAACTGCTGGCACTGTGTTGTCTGCTTGCACCGGTCAGCAGGACTGCTGGCACCGGTCAGGCTGGACTGCTGCTTGGTCAGGTTGGACTGCCGATGAAAGTGGCGCTGTGGCCCAAGTAAGAGGTCGAACCCCCCGGTTCAGATAGGAACATGATATCAACATCGATCTGTACTCCTTTCTTTCTTCTGCATTAACGCATGCACTCTCTCTCTCTCTCCTAGTCTGCTCTATTAAATGGACATGGTTGCTTTCTTTCCCTTTTCTTTCTTTCTTTTTCTCTTCATTAGTTAGCAACTCTCTCTTTCCACATCTCTCTTTAGTCCTCCCTTTGCAGACTATATCGGGTGCTAATGCTCAAACTTCACTCCTCTCATCTCTCTGCCTTTCTCCTGCAGAGACTACACCCCAGAACCTCTCTCTCTCTCTCTGTCTCCCTGTTCGTTCTCCCCCTCGTTCTGCCGTTCTCTCACTCTCACATCCTTCTTATTCCGTTCCGATCTGTCCAAAAAGGGCGAGTACCATTGGTCAGTATTTTTACCCCTGATACCCGAAGTTATCTCCCTCTAATTCCATTGGATATTCAAATCATGACAGTCACGCCTACACGCCTTACTCTCTGTGGTGGTCAATTGGTCATTTAATTGATTACTAGATTTCACCCCCCACCACGCACTACCTTCCCCCCTTTCCTACTTAACTGGCGCCGTGTGGCTTAACGTGTGGGCACTGGTCAGTGTAAAATTGGCTAGATGAGTCCGGCCCAGGCACTGAGATGCGTCCGGCAGACATCGAGGCGTCGTCAAACAGCTTAGTCTGTCTGGGTGGACCGTACCGTCTCCGTGAAGCCTCTCCGCTAAGCTTAATTGGCTGGACCCGACCCATGGGCCCGTCTATCTGGCGCCTAGAATGTTTGAGTTGAAGCTTATGTCCGAACAAATTGGCTGGCGACTCCATGAGTTGGGTTGTTTCATTTTTGTCCGTGACAGGGACCAACGTGAAAATGTGTCCTCCGTACTCCCTGTCTCTTTCTCTGTTCCACTTCTACGGTACTCTCTCTCTTTCTCTGTCTCTCTTTCTCTGTCTGTCTGTCTGTCTGTCTGTCTCTCTCTCTCTCTCTCTCTCTCTGCCTGTGCCTCTCTCTCTCTCCGTCTCTCTCTCTCTCTCTCTCTCTCTCTCTCTCTGCCTGTGCCTCTCTCTGTCTCTCTGTCTCTCTCTGCCTGTGCCTCTCTCTCTCTCTCTCTCTCTCTCTCTCCTCTCTGCCTGTGCCCTCTCTCTCTCTCTCTCTCTCTCCTCTCTCTCTCTCTCTCTCTCTCTTTCTCTCTTTTCATATTCTCTCCCTTCCCTCTCGTTTGCAACAGAATGTGCAGATAACTCACTCCCTACCCCCCCCCCCCCCCCCACACACACACACGCACACATACACCTCTGTCTTGCTACATATCCCACCTTGTGTGATGTGTGTGCGTGTGCGTGCGTGCGCGCGTGCTTGCGAGAGTGCGCGTGCGTGCCTGAGCATATATACAG
>CM031615.1:75769471-75779471 GCA_018398815.1 Conus ventricosus
TAGAAGCACTAATTGTCCCAAGGGTGTAGCAGCAGCAGTGGCCGAAAATAGAAGCACTAATTGTCCCAGTGGTGTAGCAGCAGTGGCCGAATAAAAGCACTTAAATGGCGGACGGGAGGAGATCGGTGAACTGTTAACCGTCTGTAAATGTATTGAATTTCACGGGATATAATGTCACAACATTATAATTAGTGTACTGGAGAATGCTGATTGTTCACTTGACTCACGGATGTAAGTACCGTCACCGATCGACCTTTAGTTTGTGATAAACTGTTGAAAATATCTCGATTTTATTTGAACTTGAAATTGTTTTGGATTTTCAACTGATGATACAGCGCCCAACGTTCTACAATGGTGTTTTTCGTCAGTGATTGCTATGACAGTGTGCTCTATAAGTTTTCAAGTTAAAAATTTTTGTGAGCCTGTGAACATGGGATCAAAACTCTATGACCCCTCCTCGGGGTCAGCAGCGCAACGGAAGATGTGAGTGTTCTTACCTGTGTTAAAAAAAAAAAAAAAAAAAAAAACACCTTGTTAAAAACGCGTGCGCGTGTCATCATGGGTGACATTGCACACCTTTCGGACATCCAACAACAGGCCCATGATATTGAGCCTGAAAGAAACTTAAACCAACACTTGAAAAATCCAGAAGCGTTTTTGGTGTGCTGAAATAGAACTGATCGTCTGGCGTAATGTGCTTTAATATCGATACTCTGCAAATGCCAACGAGCATTCAAACTGGAATCAAGTGACTATATGTGCATGAATGTGTCTTCCTTCATCATCCCAGTGGATATCTGAACCATGCGATTCCCTGGCTAAAACAGTCATTCGTTATACTCCTGCCAGCCTACGTAAAAACGCTGACCCTAACTTTTTATTTCAAGTCCAGTTCGAGTCGGGTACCTTCCTTTTGCCAAGGTAAAGACTGTAGACAGGGGGACACAGAGGAATGTGGGGTCATCAGACATTTTGTGCAATCCTTCTAACCAAATGGAGACGGGGTCTGTCGACAAATCATTGCTCAGCATTCCTCTGACCTTCATAGAGCTGTGTCCAAACCTCAGTTAAGTCCCCGGGGAATGGCAGTCACCTCCAGAATATTTTTCGACAGTGATAAAGACTTACCCTTTAAAGTACTTCTTCTGTGCCCTTCTGTGTCTCCCAAGACAAAACTGTTCACTCTAAAGATTTGTGCTGCTCCCTCCTACCCCTCAGCCGTGAAACCCAGCATCCACCTGAGGTCTGCGTCGAGCAAACCGCCCGAACCGGAAGTAACCTTTTCAGCAAACTCCTCATACAGCAAATTCTAAAACTGAAGCTGAGCAGTTAACCTAAAGTCGCCAACTGCACACCAAAACGCAGTTTGGAGCTGAAGGTCAGGGGTCATCTTGTTCCCTGGGGGATGAATCCCAAGCCCCTTTCCCAACCCTGTGGGGACAGTGAAACTGGTCACTCACAAAGACTCCGCAACCCTTCCCAACGTACTTTGTGTGTCACCCCACGTCAAAGAAGGACCCTGGGAGAAACGACATCCCTGACGTATTACGCTAGGCGATTTCAACAGCTTCAAGACACAGTGTCCGACCTCCAGCTATCGTTCTCTGAACTGCAGAGTTCTGTGTCGGGGGAAATTGAAGACGCCAAGGTGTGTGCGAAAAATGAACTAAAAACACATCTTGCTTCCAGCACTGACCTCTTCACACACTGATTGACTCTCTTCAGTCCAATATTACTGAGCTGGACAAGCAAGTAGACATACTCAAAAAAGAGAATCACTCGCTCAAAACCTCGAATTGGAAATGTGTTTTCTGATTGAAAAAACTAAACAAACTAGATTATGTGATGCTAGCACACAGTGTGGTGAAGGAATTTTTCAAAGTAGCACGTTTTCCACACCCCCCGCACCATCACTTTACCAACATTCAAAAATGAATCGTACAAACTTTTCTGGCCCACAAGAAAATTACAGAACCGCGCTGCCCCCCCATTTGACATACTCCGGATCAACCATCTCAGCCCCAGGACAGCCAACCACCAGGATCTCTCTCAACAGCATAGCTACTCCACCCAGACATCTGAGCCATCAAGTAATAATGTTATTAAGGAAAGGGAAATTACACCTGAACCCCTAGTCAGCAGTATGCATACAAAGCCAAACTCTAGGTTACTTCAAATCAGCCAGAAGCAAATGATAGAAATACAAACATAAACAACGTGTGCGGGACATTCTGTCAACACGTTCAGTATCTGAGAGAACTTGGGTTTCTACTTATTGGGACTCTGTCATTAAAACTTTGACCTGCGCAGAATAGCATCAAGACAAGACGTTGTATTCAAATTTGTGTCTCAGGCATGTCAACTAGTGATTTGGGTTTTACTGGCTACATAATCACAACTTTTTTTTTCCAGATCTCAAAGTTTTGATCATCCATGTAGGGGTAAATGACTGTAGGACTACCGGAGAAGTCTCTAAAGAAACTTGGGTGATTTCATTCACCTAGCCACAAAGGTTTTTCCAAATGCCAAAGTAGTCCTTAGTTCCATAATACCAGCTAGAGGAAAACACCACCTCAATACCATTATTTCACCATCAAATCTCAATATGCAAACACTTGTGAAATGCTGAAAGCTGATTTAATGACAACTATGCAACATTCACAACCACTGCGGGAAAACCTAAACTTGTCCTGTACAAAATCTTTTTCACCCCAGCGAAGCAGGTACAGCCAAACTGGCAGTTAAATTTTTCAAGCAGATCTTTTTTGGGCTCTCAGCGTGATGTTAATTTCAGAGGGAAAGTACCTGTGCATTCTCAGTTCAACTACACCAGCTCCAACCTTTCTGTAAATAACATGTATTCCTCTCAGAATCAACAGAACAGTTCCCCGGTTTACAGCCACAAAGCAATGCACCACTGTCGATTATCCGCCAATAGAGTCCATGAATCATTAAATCCAACTCTTTTCATAGAGACAACCCACTGCCACAACAAACTTCAAGCGCGTCTGATCGTGCCCCCCGCCCTTTTGACCTCCCTTCCGCCCTCTTCCCTGAAATAACAGGGGTCAGGCACCCATGTTCCGCCGCCCTATCCCCCTATCAGGCAATGAATCCCTTGCTCCGGTTCCAAATGGAATGTTTATGCCCCAGTGGGCAATCATAACAATGTGCCTAAGACACAAACACCACCCACTATTCCATATAATCCATTTCTGTTCAATTTGATGGCATACATGAACATCAGCAAATGCAACCGCGCCACCTTGCTAGTTGAGTGTGGTGTTGTGTGTGTGCGTGCGTGCGTGCGGCGTGCGTGCGTGTGTGTGTGTGTGTGTGTGTGTGTGTGTGTGTGGTGTGTGTGTGTGGTGTGTGTGTGTGTGGGCCTGCGGGCTTTGATGGAAGTCACTGCACTGTCTTTTACAATATAATTAATACTTGATTCTAAATTGTATCATATGTAATTCTTGTCTCCGTGTTTATTCTCATTTTCCGTCTACCATTTTCATCAATCATTGCTTTTCGTTCTTTGGCCGTAAAGATTGTTTTTTGTAGCCTACAAACCTTGTTAACAATGTATTTTTGATAAAACGTTTCATGTTATTTTCCTTGATGTACTTGTTAATTTGTCTCATATTGATAAAAGTTAATAGACATAATCTGTCTTGGTTTTTCATTCAACATTTACCGTTTGTGGCTATATTGTGTATAATTTAACTACCCATCACTTTGTAATAAGAAGTACTTTTGTGCATAGGCCTGTGGTTTGTATAATGAATGTTAAAGTGGTAATATGATGCCTTCTACGTTAATACATGGCCCTCACACGAGGGCTTCGTTTTTGGATATCTAAATATTAACAGTGCCAGAAATAAGACTGATGACATTGCTACAATTTACACAACAAGGGGAAGAACTTTCATGTTTTTTGAATAGCTGAATCTAGTTTAACAGATAGATACCAGATTCCGATATGTACAGCCGAATTATGACACAATTCGACTTGATCCGCTGCCCCAAAAAATCAACGGGTTTACTTTTTTTTTATATTGTGCAAATTCAGTAAGATTTAAACGACTGTCACATTTAGAGAATTATGGCATTGAATCTGTTTGGATAAAAAATTAAGTCTTAAACATTGTAAACCGATTATTATAGGATTCTATACAGAAACCCAGCCGAAACAACTGACGGGTTTGATAAGTTTAATTTGATGATGGATTCTGCAAATCTTAGCACCAAAGAATTAAATTGTTTTGGGTGACTTTAATATTGATTTAACAATACCAGAACAAAATGGAGTCACAGTTATTCAATGTATGGTTTAGAAAAAATCATCGATCGACCAACACGCATTACAGAACACTCGAAACTTTAATTATCATTTTACGCACCTCAAGAGCAAACATTGGGGAAGAATGTTCTGTCAAATGGGATGCAGTGATCATCATCTGTTTGTTTTACAGGGATGAAAAAGGTGTAAAAATTCCTAAGCTGGACATAAGAACTTTTACAGATCTTTCACACATTTTGAAAAAAATCATTTCTTGATGATTTACTTCCTCGGCTTAGTTTAAAGTTTACAGATAAGAAACCCAAAAGAAGCAGTCAATTACTGGTATACATTTTCAGTTCAAATAATAAAAACATGCTCCCTTTGTAAAAACGATAAAACATACTATGAAACCCCCGTGGTTGACGAAGGAAATAGACAATGACATACATAAAAGAGATCATTACCAAGTTAAAGACAAAGAAAAATTTAGAAAACAAAGAAACAAAGTGAATTCCATGAAACGAAAAACGAAGAAAAAATATTTTCAAGATTTGTTATTCTCTTCTCAGAATTCAAAATCGATCTGGAAGGCAATTAATCTTTTAACTAATGGTAAATCGAACTCTAAAGTTAAGAATCCAATAAAGGATATTTCCACCGAAGATTTGAACTTTCATTTTGCAAATGTTGCTAAGGACATAATTGTAAATGATGATACAAATCGAAATGATTTACATGAACAAAACAATATTGCTGTTCTTAAAAAAAATCTCAACTTTCACTATACCGTCAATTTCAGTAAATGAAGTGTGTTTTTGGGCTAATGTTCTAAAACAATCTGAACAAGAGGGTTTAGATGGAATTGATGGAAGGGTACTGAAAATTGCATCATCTGCTATCGCGATACACTCACCTATTTTTTACAACTTGTGCATTGATAAAAACCAATTTCCTCTTATATTTAAACAAGCCAAAGTCATACCTTTGTACAAAAATGGTGATTCCACCAATCCGTCCAACTATAGACCTATTTCAATATTACCCATTTTGTCAAAACCACTTGAAAGACATATTCAAAGACAATTATGTTCTCACTTTAAAACATTATGATTTGATTCATGAAAATCAGTCAGGCTTTAAGAGAAAATCACTCCTGCCATACGGCGCTTATACAGCTTTCTGATTATTGCCTATCAAATATAAATAATAACGTATTTACTGGAATTCTTTTTTGTCGACTTTGCTAAAGCCTTTTATGTTTTTAAACCATTCCCTTCTCATAAAAAAACTTGCATACATAAGCTATCAAACCAGGCCATTGACTTTTTAGAAACTTTTCTTTCTGATCGTCCAAAAACTAGTTGAAATTTGTAGCAGACGGTCAGAAATTACTCAATTTGGAATTTGGGTCCCACAGGGATCAGTATTAGGACCTCTCCTATTCTCTATTTACATAAATGATTTGCCTTATACATAGACTGTGATTGTGAAAGTTTGCTGATACACTTTATTACAGTTTAGGCAGTGATAATCCAATGATTCTAGTAAATAACCTTCAGAACAACATCGACAGATTGATTAAATGGACAGAAATGAACCACATGTCCCTGAATGAAATAAAACGAAAATTTTGTATGTACTACACGGCAAAAAAGGCAGAAAATGAGGTCCCCGTTTACAAACGCTATATGTCAATGACCAAAGGGTTGAGGAGGTAAAAATCTCATAAAGTACTAGGGGCTATCATCGATAATGATTTAACGTGTACGACCACATTACTGACCTTGAAAACTCTTTCTAAAAGGATTTATCAATTATCAAAATAAAACATTTTCTGAATCTCCAGTCGAGGGAAAATTTTTTTTTCATGCACAAAATTTATCTCTCCATTTATTATGCGTCTACGTTATGGGATAATTCTAGTGAAACAAATTTGAAACAAATCAATCGTTTTTCATAAGAGAGCTATAAAGCTGGTGCAATTAAAATCTAATTCCTTGACAGGGGATACTATAAAAAGTTAGATTTCTTCCATTCAAAGACAGGCCTTCTCAAAAATGCTTATGCATGTATAAAGTAGTTTAAGGGAAAAAGCTCCAAAGAAAATTATCCGAAACTTTGAAAAAATGAAAATAGACATGTTCACAAAATTCGTTTCCCTAGACCCCGTAACAATCTTTACAAATCTACTTCATATATTTTGGGGGAACGGCATGGAACAATTTATCTTCTACTTTAAAAACATGTCCTTCTAAACTACTGTTTAAAAAAGCACTGAAAAAATATTGATGGACAAATTATAAAGTAAATTATGATGATCTATCTTTCTGCAGATCCCCCCCCCCCCTCCTCTCTCTCTCTCCTCTCTCTCTCCCTCTCAACTCTCCCTCCTCTCTCTCTCTCTCTCTCTCTCTGCCTCTCTCTCTCTGCCTCTCTCTCTCTCTTTCTCTCTGACTGTCCCGTCTGTCTTCTGTTGGATTCTTGTCAATGCTATTTGTCTCCTCTGCTAAACTGTCACCCCCCCTCCTCCTCTCTCTCTCTCTCCCCCTCTCTTTTTCTCTCTCTCTCTCTCTCTCTCTCTCTCTCTCCTCCTCTCCCTCTGTGTCTCTCTTTCTCTCTGACTGTCTGTCTGTCCCGTCTAATTTGGGTTCTTTGTCAATGCTATCTGTCCCCTCTGCTATCTGTCACCCCCCCCTCCCCTCTCTCTCTCTCTCTCTCTCTCACTCTCTCCTCTCCTCTCTCTCTCTCTCTCTCTCTCAAATGTCTTTATTGCCATGTTTGACATGTTGTCCATTGTCCGTCACAATATTTTATTAATGGTTGTTAATTGTTTTCATTGTTTTCATTACATTGTATATTTCTGATTTATACGTATGTATTGCTTCGAGTTTCTGGATTTTTACTATTGTGATGATATTTATCTTTTTTGTGAGGGCAGGATGAAAAAAAGCTGCAAAGCTTATTCTTTTAACCCTCAATAAAGATAATTTTTTTTACTTGACTAATTGTCCCAGAGGTGTAGCAGCAGCAGTGGCCCGATAAGAAGCACTAATTGTCCCATGGTGTAGCAGCAGCAATGGCCGATATAGAAGCACTAATTGTCCCCCGTGGTGTAGCAGCAGCAGTGGCCGATAAGAAGCACTGATTGTCCCAGAAATGTAGCAGCAGCAGTGGCCGATATAGAAGCACTAATTTTCCCAGTGTGTAGCAGCAGCAGTGGCCGAATAGAAGCAACTAATTGTCCCAGAGGTGTAGCAGCAGTGCCCCATATAGAAGCACTAATTGTCCATGGTGTACAGCAGTGGGGCCGATATAGAAGCACTATATGTCCCCCCTGGTGTAGCAGCAGCAGTGGCCGATATAGAAGCACTGATTGTCCCAGAGGTGTACAGCAGCAGTTGGCCGATATAGAAGCACTAATTGTCCCATGGTGTAGCAGCAGTGGCCGATATAGAAGCACTAATTGCCCCCGTGGTGTAGCAGCATGGCCGTATAGAACAATAATGTCCCAGTGGTGTACAGCAGCAGTGGCCGATATAGAACACTAATTGTCCCATTGGGTGTAGCAGCAGCAGTGGCCGATATAGAAGCACTAGTTGTCCCAGTGGTGCCAATAATAGAAGCACTAATTGTCCCAGAGGTGTCGCAGCAGCAGTGGGCCGATATAGAACACTAATTGTCCCAGAGGTGTAGCAGCAGCAGTGGCCGATATAGAAGCACTAATTGTCCCAGTGGTGCCAAAATAGAAGCACTAAATTTTCCCAGAGGTGTAGCACAGCAGTGGCCGATATAGAAGCACTAATTGTCCCAGAGGTGTAGCAGCAGCAGTGGCCGATATAGAAGCACTAATTGTCCCAGTGGTGTAGCAGCATGGCCGATATAGGAGCACTAATTGTCCCAGTGGTGTAGCAGCAGCATGGCCGATATAGAAGCACTAAAATTTTCCCAGTGGTGTACAGCAGCAGTGGCCGATATAAAAGCACTAATTGTCCTAGTGGTGCCAATATAGAAGCACTAATTGTCCCAAGTGTAGCAGCAGCAGTGGCAGATATAGAAGCACTAATTGTCCCAGAGGTGTAGCAGCAGCAGTGGCCGATATAGAAGCACTAATTGTCCCATGGTGTAGCAGCAGCAGTGGCCGATATAGAAGGGACTAATAAATTGTCCCAGTGGGGCCAATATAGAAGCACTAAATTCCCCCGAGGGTAGCAGCAGCAGTGGGCCCATATAAAAGGCACTAATTGTCCCAGTGGTGTAGCAGCAGTGGGCCGATATAGAACACTAATTGTCCCAGTGGTGTAGCAGCTGTGGCCGATATAGAAGCACTAATTGTCCCCCGTGGTGTAGCAGCAGTGGCCGATATTTGAAGCACTAATTGTCCCAGGTGTAGCAGCAGTGGCCGATATAGAAGCACTAGTTGTCCCCAGTGGTGTAGCAGCAGTGGCCGATATAGAAGCACTAATTGTCCCAGTGGTGGGGCAGCAGTGGCCGATATAGAAGCACTAAAAGTCCCAGAGGTGTAGCAGCAGTGGCCGATATAGAAGCACTAATTGTCCCAGAGGGGTAGCAGCAGTGGGCCCATGTAGAAGCACTAATTGTCCCAGTGGTGTACAGCAGTGGCCGATAGAACACTAATTGTCCCAGTGGTGTAGCAGCATTTGGGCCCATATAGAAGCACTAATTGTCCCAGTGGTGTAGCAGCAGTGGCCGATATAGAAGCACTAATTGTCCCAGAGGTGTAGCACAGCAGTGGCCGATATAGAAGCACTAATTGTCCCAGTGTGTAGCAGCAGTGGCCGATATAGAAGCACTAATTGTCACAGAGGTGTAAACAGCAGCAGTGGCCGATATAGAAGCACTAATTGTCACAGAGGTTTTAACAGCAGCAGTGCCGATATAGAAGCACTAATTGTCCCAGAGGTGTCCATCTCTCTCCCCGGCTTTCTTCTTTCTCTCTTCCCCCATCACGCGCACGCTAACACGCACGCATGCATGCAGGCACACACGCACGCACACACAACACGAGCGCGCGCTCGCATGCCCAACGCACACACACGCGCGCGCACCCACGCACGGACGCACGCACGCACGCACGCACGCACGCACGCACGCACACACACACACACACACACACATACACGCACACACACACACACACACTGCAGAGACTTTGAGTGTGTGGTGTGGTGTGTGTGTGTTTGTGTTTGTGTGTGTGTGTTGTGTGTGTGTGTGTGTGTGTGTGAGACAGACAGACAGACAGACAGACAGACAGACAGACAGACAGAGGATCCAGGGATTGTTTGAATGTCGTCAACTTAAGCAGAAGCATGTGTACGTCTTGTGGCGATTCAGATTGATGCTGTTGTTGCTGCTGCAACTAGTACCACTGCTGAAGGGGGTGTTGCTGGCCTTGGTAACTGAACTCGCAGAGGGGAGGGATGGGCTCTCTGAATTCATTAAAGGCAGGCCGACCACAGGCCACGCGCCTTTGCCAAGCGAAGGTGGACGAGGGATTGTGGAGCAGACATGGAACTGTCTTTCTTTCATTTTCTTTCACGTTCCCGGCTATGCTAGATCCTCAATCCGGTCAGTAAGGCGAAGTCAGCAGTCCGCCGCAGAGACCCCTCCGGTCCCCACAGCTTCTCCTGGACCTCAACCGGACTGGGCCACGTCTGGCGTCTCAAGGCTTCAAAGGGAGGGGAAGGACTGTAAGATGTAGGTAGG
>CM031615.1:75783942-75786442 GCA_018398815.1 Conus ventricosus
GCAGCTTTGATCTTCACTCCCCCTCACCCCCCCCCCCCCCACCCCCCCATTCTGAGCTGGCTGTCTGTAACGAGATGAAGTAAATTCCATGACCTGTTTGGATGGGGAAAGGGTATGCGTGGAAGGGAATGTAAGTTAGGTGGGGTGATGGGGGGTATAAAGGGTGTTCCATTAGCTCCACAAAAAAAAAATGGATGCGGTACCTACGTCCCTGTGTGGGATGTGGGTGGTGGTGGTGGTGGTAGGCTTTTACAGTAGAGGTGTGGAAAGAGGCGGGGGAAGATGCACGGGGTGGCGCTGTCTGACAGAGTTGTTCGCCCCTCGGAGCGTGTTGGAGAGTCTTGCAGCAGGTTTTGGGGACGTATGGAGAGTCACGTGGATTTTTTTTTTTGACTCATCTGCAGTGCTGTTGTCTTAGTTTTTTTGAAAGGACAGACGGGACGGGAGAGGGATGGGGTGGAGAAGGGGAAGTGTGTACGCGCGCGCGCGCAAGCGGGGTGGGGATGGAGAGGAGAGATGTACACGCACATTAAGGCGTACGCACGCACACACGCACACACACACACACACACACACACACACACACACACACACACACACACACACACACACACGCATACGCAGGCACAGTCACACATACATGCACACACACAGTACTCTCCCCCCCCCCCCCCCCTCTCTCTCTCTCTCACTCTCTCGATCACACACAAACACGCACTCATAGGAGCTTTTGTTCTTTAGGGTTAATTTCCGTCATCAGCCACACGCACACACACGCCCGCATGTATACAGGCGCGCGCGTGCAGTCACACGCACAAGAGAGAGAGAGACACAGAGAGAGAGAGAGAGAGAGAGAGAGAGAGAGAGAGAGAGAGAGAGAGAGAGAGAGAGTTAAGACAAGCGATAGACAAAATACAAACTTCAGATCTCGTCCCCGCCCCCCTCCCCCCCCCCCCCCCCCCCCCCCCGCCCACTCCCCTCACATCCTTTTGTCTCCCCCCCCCTTCTTTTTTTGGTTTTTACCAGCTGTTGAAGAGCAGTGGGCAGACGGGCAGGAAGAGTGCAGGGTGTCAGGTAAAGCGTGAAGCTCTAGCATCATCGTGACCAGCTGTCTGTGTTCAATCATGTGCGGAACACTCCGACCGACAGCGCCTGCTGCTCTCTCTCACTCACACACACACACACACACACACACACACACACACACACACACACACACACACACACACACACACACATACACACACACACACACACACACACACACACACACACACACACACACACAAATGCACGCGCACCTGGTGCTTGTGAAGTAATAAACGATAGGAGGTGAAAGCGGCTGTGTGTGTGTGTGTGTGTGTGTGTGTGTGTGTGTGTGTGTGTGTGTGTGTGTGTTGGAGAGGGGGGGGGGGGGGTCGGTGGGGAGGGGGTGTTTTCGCAGGAGTTAAAGTCTGTTCTGTATGTGTCTGCCAATCCTTCAAGGTTGTATAGCAGTGTCCAGCTTTTAACACTTGGGATTTCTTATAGGGTGATTTTTAAACCTTGGTTTTGTTTAATCTCCAGTCACTGGTCCTCATCGGCTGTGTATGTGTGTCTTTTGCGTTTGCGCCTTTTGGGCTTCAGGTCAATTTCAAGTCCAGCATCTTTTTTGAAATTCTTATTCTCCCTGTCATCGAGTGCTCTTGCTTGCTTTATTGAAGACGCTGGTCATGTACGCAGGTGGATCTACCTACTCGATTGTGGAGAAGTTCCTTCTTCCAAGAAAGTGTTTCAGACCCGGCAAGTGATCTGGATCCAGTAGCCAGCCTGATGATCTCTTCACAGAGCGAGTAGCCAGCCTGATGATCTCTTCACAGAGCGAGTAGCCAGCCTGATGATCTCTTCACAGAGCGAGTCGCCAGCCTGATGATCTCTTCACACCAGCAGGCAGCAGGATCCAGTAGCCAGTCTGATGATCTCTTCACACCAGCAGGCAGCAGGATCCAGTAGCCAGCCTGATGATCTCTTCACACCAGCAGGCAGCAGGATCCAGTAGCCAGTCTGATGATCTCTTCACACCAGCAGGCAGCAGGATCCAGTAGCCAGTCTGATGATCTCTTCACACCAGCAGGCAGCAGGATCCAGTAGCCAGTCTGATGATCTCTTCACACCAGCAGGCAGCAGGATCCAGTAGCCAGTTGATGATCTCTTCACACCAGCAGGCAGCAGGATCCAGTAGCCAGTCTGATGATCTCTTCACACCAGCAGGCAGCAGGATCCAGTAGCCAGTCTGATGATCTCTTCACACCAGCAGGCAGCAGGATCCAGTAGCCAGCCTGATGATCTCTTCACAGAGCGAACAGAGAGAGAGAGACAGGCAGACAGACAGACAGACAGACAAACGAAGGAAGAGTAAAGGGAGAGAAAAAAAAGATGGGGGATCCGACTGGCCAGTTTCTGACATGCGTGAAAATTGCGGCACCATCGTTTCTTCCAGCCGCTTGACTGTACTTGACAA
>CM031615.1:75791442-75796228 GCA_018398815.1 Conus ventricosus
GAGAGAGGTCCATGGAGGAAGGCAGGCAGAGAGAGAGAGAGAGGTCCATGGAGGAAGGCAGGGCAGACAGAGAGAGAGAGAGGTCCATGGAGGAAGGCAGGGCAGACAGAGAGAGAGAGAGAGAGGTCCATGGAGGAAGGCAGGGCAGACAGAGAGAGAGAGAGAGAGAGAGGTCCATGGAGGAAGGCAGGGCAGAGAGAGAGAGAGAGGTCCATGGAGGAAGGCAGGGCAGACAGACAGAGAGAGAGGTCCATGGAGGAAGGCAGGGCAGACAGAGAGAGAGAGAGAGAGGTCCATGGAGGAGGCAGGGCAGACAGAGAGAGAGAGAGAGCTCAATGAAGGAAGGCAGGGCAGACACGAGAGAGAGAGAGAGGTCCATGGAGGAAGGCAGGGCAGAGAGAGAGAGAGAGGTCATGGAGGAAGGCAGGGCAGACAGAGAGAGAGAGCTCCATGAAGGAAGGCAGGGCAGACAGAGAGAGAGAGAGCTCATGAAGGAAGGCAGGGCAGACAGAGAGAGAGAGAGAGCTCCATGAAGGAAGGCAGGGCAGACAGAGACAGGAGAGAGAGAGCTCATGAAGGAAGGCAGGGCAGAGAGGCTGATCAGGCAGACGCCTCCAACAGCCGGCAGACGTGCAAAGAAACGGGCTGCGAAAATGTCAAGACGGCATGCAGTCTAAGACATCGATGGGCTTCCGATGCCTCGCCGGTAGATCGGGCGGGGGGGGGGGGGGGGGGGGGGGGGGGGGGGGGGGGGGGGGGGGGCGGGGGGGGGGGGGGATAATATTAATAAAAAGAAATAGATAAAAAGAGAGAAACGAAAGGGGGGGAGGGGGGGGGGGGGAGAAGAAAACAAGAAAAAAAAAAACAGAGGGAGAGAACATTAAAAAAATAATATATAATAAAAAAGAAAAAAATCTTCCGCTCTGACATTCTAGTGAGGTAGGTTGTAGACACTGGCAGTGACGTCAAGCAGTGTACTTGGTGCCAGCTTTGTGGATTCGAGACATGAGATCCCTCCCCCCCCTCCCCCACCCCCCCTCCCTCACCCCCTCCCTCACCCACACCCTCCTCTCCCGTCCCAATCTCCCCCTCCCCCACCCACCCCCCTCCGTTCCTTCGTCGATACCTTTGCTGAGCTATGAGCATTGGAGTGTTTTTTGCTTTATAGCATCAGAAAGGAATGTTCTTTTTACTTGGAGGACTGCGCGGGTAGGGAGGCGGGAGAAGGAGAAGGGGGGGGGGGGGGGGGTTGAGGTCAAGATGTAGGCTGAGTGGGAAGAGTTTTGTTTGTTTGTTTGTTTTTTTGTTGAAATCATCATTTTTATTCAATCGCTTGGTTTTCTGTTTCGTTTCTTCTGTCGTTGATGTCTGTACGTCGGTCTGTCTGTCTGTCGCACCATCCTGTTTTCATCCTTCATTCTTCTTTTCCATCTTTGTTTTGTCCTTTCATTTTCCATTTTCTTATTGCCAGTCCTCCTTTTCTTCCTCTTTTCCATCTTCCTGTCCTTGTTTTGTCCTTTACATCTTTCTGTCCTTGTTTTGTCCTTTCTGTCCTTGTTTTGTCCTTTCTGTCCTTGTTTTGTCCTTTCTGTCCTTGTTTTGTCCTTTCCATCTTCTGTCCTTGTTTTGTCCTTTACATCTTTCTGTCCTTGTTTTGTCCTTTCTGTCCTTGTTTTGTCCTTTCTGTCCTTGTTTTGTCCTTTCCATCTTCCTGTCCTTGTTTTGTCCTTTACATCTTTCTGTCCTTGTTTTGTCCTTTCTGTCCTTGTTTGTCCTTTCTGTCCTTGTTTTGTCCTTTCTGTCCTTGTTTTGTCCTTTCCATCTTCCTGTCCTTGTTTTGTCCTTTCCATCTTTCTGTCCTTGTTTTGTCCTTTCTGTCCTTGTTTTGTCCTTTCTGTCTGTCAAGGAGCGTGAAACCTCACAAAAGGCATTAGACGCTTGGAGACAAAGGGACATTGTACGTGGTATACAAATAAGTAATTGACCAATTAACCAGGGTACCTTACCCATCGCACACGGCCGAACTGTGTGAAGGGGGCCGAAGTGGTCAGATGACAAACAACACCTAGGAGAGAGTTCGGACCTGCCCAGTGGCGAAAGGGGAAGGGGTGTAACCACTACGACCTCGGCGCTCCAAGTGCGTGCTAAATGCTCAGTCAGCTGAGGTTCTTGTGTAAACAGTCAGTGAAGAGCAGGGGGCCTTGGATTTGTTCAGATGGTATTGCCGTGGGTCACTGTGTTGGTTCTATTGTCAGGCTGGTTGAATGCGTGTGGAGGTTGTAGCAGCCCTCCTTAAGATAATTACTGTGTTAAGTAACCACCGAAGTCGGCGGGAATGTTCGATGTCCATCTGAGGCTAAGTGTGTGTTTGCTAATCAATTAGGTAGGGGTGTGTGTAAATGCCGATGTGTGTGGAATGTAGCGAGTGGAGAATTTAGGGTACTTGTGAACTAGGGGCTTGAGAAGCAGCGTGGACAAAGGCATGGCCCCGAAGGGGGATCCTTTGTTTCCCTCCCTATATAAACTGAGGGAGAACAACGTGAGAGGAGAACAACACCAGGAGAGAGAGAGAGAGAAGGCAGAGGAGAGAGAGAGAGAGAGAGGAGAGGAGTGAGCAGGACAGAGAAAGGGTCGAGAGAAACGTGGTCTGGGAGATAGAAGGGACAGCTAAGTCTTAGGGTTGAAGACAAGCTGGAAGAGAAGAAAACTAAGTTGAAGCCCAGAGGGGGGTGAAGACAAACTGAAATTGAACCCAGAGGTGGTGAAGAAGACGAAGAAGAAGAGTTCTACGTCGAGATCCCAGAGACGACCACGAAGACCCAGTCCTGAAGCCTGGAGCCAGTCAACCAAGGGCGTCACCATCAAGCAGTGCTGAAGAAGACGTGAAGAGACTTTTTTCAAGAACTGTGGTGTGGTGTGAAAGCGTGGTTGTGTGTGTGAAAACCTGGCCAGGTAAGAAGTCATTTTATTATAACCGGGATTAGGATGTATTGATCTTTTATGTTCTGATATTTCATTGTGTGTGATTTGATTGTTCATGATTAATTATAAGTAGCATAGAAATTGTATTTCTTGTTCTCAGTTGTGTTAGGAGAGAGACGAATGCGTGACATCCCATTCCCAGAGAGAGGCGAATGTTGATGGGCGCATGAGTGTGCATATGCGTGTATGAGTGCAAAGATAACCTTGGTGTGTTAAGCCTGACTAATATACATCAACTTAGTGCACTTAAACAATACCATCACGATTTCCCCCGTCCTGGACACTGTCCTTGTTTTCTCCTTTCTGTCCTTGTTTTGTCCTTTCCATCTTCCTGTCCTTGTTTTGTCCTTTCCATCTTTCTGTCCTTGTTTTGTCCTTTCTGTCCTTGTTTTGTCCTTTCTGTCCTTGTTTTGTCCTTTCTGTCCTTGTTTTGTCTTTCTGTCCTTGTTTTGTCCTTTCTGTCCTTGTTTTGTTTTGTCCTTTCTGTCCTTGTTTTGTCCTTTCTGTCCTTGTTTTGTCCTTCTGTCCTTGTTTGTCCTTTCTGTCCTTGTTTTGTCCTTTCTGTCCTTGTTTGTCCTTTCTGTCCTTGTTTTGTCCTTTCTGTCCTTGTTTTGTCCTTTCCATCTTCCTGTCTATGTTTTGTCCTTTCCATCTTTCTGTCCTTGTTTTGTCCTTTTCTGTCCTTGTTTTGTCCTTTCTGTCCTTGTTTTGTCCTTTCCATCTTTCTGTTTTTGTCCTTTCCATTCGACATCCCTTCCTGCCATTTTTTTTTTGTTGTTGTTGTTCTTATTGACACCTTCATTTTCTTTTCACCCTTCTTTTATTTATCCATTTGATTATTTATTCATTTAATTTTTTCTGGTGGTTGGAGGGGAGGGGGGGGTAATTCTTCTTATTTATTTCTAGTTTTCCTTCTCTGTCTGATTTGTGTTCTTTTCACATTTGTTTCCTCCCCCTCCCCAATCTCCCATTCACCACCCCCCCCCCGCTCCCCCCCAATTTGTTTTCCCCATCCTCCTGTTCCACCTCTCCATCTTTTTCTCATCTCCCGTCCCCCCCCCCCCCCCCCCCCCCCCCCCCCCCCCCCCCCCCCCCCCCCCCCCCCCCCCCCCCCCCCCCCCCCCCCCCCCCCCACCCCCCCCCCCCCCCCCCCCACCCCCCCCCCCCCCCCCCATCCCCTTCCCTTCTCACTCCCGTCCTACTGTTCTTCCTCCCCACACTGTCATCGCCCTTCTTCTGTGTTTCTTTCTTGTCGCGTCCCTCTTCGTTTTTTATCCTCTTCTCTTCTTCTTTTTTCCTCTTCTTGCCATTCTTCTTTTTCCTCTTCTTGCCATTCTTCTTTTTCCTCTCTGCCATTCTTATTTTTCCTCTTCTTTTCCATCTTCTTTTCTCCTTCTTGCCATTCTTATTTTTCCTCTTCTTGCCATTCTTATTTTCCTCTTCTTGCCATTCTTATTTTTCCTCTTCTTGCCATTCTTATTTTTCTTCTTTGCCATGTTCTTTTTTCTTCTTTCTTCTTCTTTCCTTCTTCTTTCCTTCTTCTTCTTCTTTCTTCTTCTCCTTCTTCTTGCTTGCTCTTTCATCCAGATCATGGAATGTGATGTCAGGTTGGTTGTGTTTGTTTTTTCCTGTGGCAGTAAGTCATTAGCCATTCGATCTGTTTCGCCAGACTGCGACTCTGCTTCCACACACTAGATCTTCCCATTCTTTTTTTTTCTCTCTCCCCATTTTGCCTGGGGATCAACATAAACGCCAAGCGCTTGTTGTGTGCCCACTGAGGAGCCGCTTTGTGGTACAAGCCAGG